>VCJE01001138.1:3048-14780 GCA_024140265.1 Backusella liffmaniae | reverse complement strand
TTGATTACTGGAATTTGGAAAAAAAAAAAAAAAAAAGCCGGTAGTTGGATAATTGAGAGACAATAAATCAGGGGCAAAAAAACAAAACAAAAAATGGTTTGCCCTTAAGGAATACAAAATCAATGGATATGTAACAATTATTAATATTTTATTTATTTAGTTTTCCAACACAAAGTTAGGATGAAGCATAATGATGGGATTTTCTGTTTCTTGCTCAGTGTCATCTTGTCTGATTTCTATCAATGTTTCACCCTGCGAAAAAGTTATGCGTTAAAAAAAATGATACTAGAATAGAATATGTGTTTAAACTTACGGTATGAATAAGTCTTCTAATTACTCTTTGGATTAATGTTTGTTCTTGAAGAAGGTTTTCATCGCTTAATTCATCTTCACGTTCTTCCAAATACCACATTACCAAGTCATCGCGACGCATACCAGGATCTATAATGAAAAAAAAATTAATAAAAATAATAACGTTCTATTTTAAGGGGGAAAAATTTCTCCTTACCCTCGCCTTCTGTAGCGTTTTGTTGGACTTGGTAAAGTTTATGTGCCAACATGAGTTTGATTCTTTCAAATAATTCATAATGAATTCTAATCTTTCCGCTAGGTGTATCTGTTTGCATTTGATCGTCTGTTTCATTGATTGTCATTCCACGGAGAGCCTCAGCACTATCCATGACATCGTCGCCTGTTCCTTCATATGTTTCATCAATATCTACATCTTCTTCTTCAACACGAATAATGGATTTTTGAAGTAAATTGAATGCTTCCATGACATAAGATTCTGTAATCTATAAATTTGTATGCATGCTTTTTTAATAACGCATAATTATGCATTCTGCGCTTTGTAATAATTCCTACCTCTTCACGGCAGTAGACTCTAGCAATGGCTTCTGATAAACGGACCATACTTTCCAACTGTCTTACAGTGATTCTATAAGAGCTTCTACCCACACCTTGGTTATCACCTTGTCTCAAGTCTCTGTAGCAGTCAGCTAGTTTAGCAGCTGCAGCAGGGGTCAGCTTTATTTTATATAAACAATAAAGTATGTATGTAAGCACACATTAATAGCACTCAAGAATGTGACAACGAATGCTCTCTTACCTTTGGTTTGAATGTACGGGCATAGCGGATATAATTTTGGATTTGTTCAGTAGAGAATTCTGGTTTCAAAAAGTCATCTCTTTGGCGATGTGTATTGACAATATGACGACCGATATTATAATCTGTGATTTCATTGCACTCATCCAAAACAACAAAGAACAAGTCGAAACGGGACATGATGGGTGCTGACATGTTGATATTTTGCTTCAATGTTAATTTTTTGTCGTAACGACCACTGACAGGGTTGGCAGCAGCCAAAATACTGGTACGTGCATTCAAACTGGCTTGGATACCTGCCTTTGCAATGGAAATGGTTTGCTGTTCCATAGCTTCGTGAATAGCCACTTGATCCTTAATATCCATCTTGTCAAATTCATCAATAGCACAGATACCCTAAAATACCGTAAAATTACATCGATAAATAAATAAATGTTGAGACATCCAGACAAATAAAACAGACTCACGTTATCAGCCAACATCAAAGCACCGGCCTCAATAGAGAATTCACCGGTTTCCTCATCCTTAATAACAGAAGCCGTTAAACCTGCAGCACTAGAAGCTTTACCAGATGTATAAACGGCTCTGGGCATAATGTTACAGACGTATTTCAAGAACTGTGATTTACTGGTAGAGGGATCACCAACAATACACACATTGACGTCACCACGAAGATGCATACCTTCGGGTGTCACTTTGTGTACACCACCCAACATTTGCAACAGGATGCCCTTCTTGACAGTATCATGACCTATAAGGAATATATTCATGTATAAATAAACGATACACTAATACCAAATACCATCTTTACCAAATACAGTAGGAGCAATGCTATTGACCAATTTGTTATAGATTGCACCTTGCAAGTTTACCATTGCATTCAAATCCTCGATTTCCTTTTGAGACAAGTCGGTATAGACATCTCTCTGGTCCTCGTCGGTATTATCGTCGCCTTGAAGGTTGATATTAGACGACTTGTTATTGTTGGCAGGCTGGACCATACAAGCCAAGAAGGAGAGTTTGTAGGTCAAATCACGCACACCCAATGCCTTTAAACCAGTGACACCTTCATTGGCGGTGCCTTCTCTAGGTCTAGCATTGACATCTCTTTGGGTTTCGACCGAGGTACCAGGTGTTCTGAAAGCCGAAACATCAGGCACGACAATAAGAGTGCCGGTAAAAACACATTTATCACCAGCCTTTGCACGTTCGACCATCTCATTACGCACAATAACATCCATACTACGAGGCATACTACCTGTGGGAATTTCGTTTGCATTTTCCTGAATACGAATACGTTGCCAATCGACAAATTTGGATTGCTCGACATTGAGTGTCCAATGAGAGCGGTTGAAACAGTTGGGTGCAGTACACATGGTGGGTTCAGTGTACTTGAATTCCTGCTCGACATCATTCACGACCTTTCCACATTCGTCACAAGAAAATGAAGCATACACCAATTCAGGGCGAACTTCGGTTGTACGTGTGACTGTGCCACTCACGCAGATCAAATGTCCAATCTTGTCGGTTTTCAACTGACGTACACGGTTTCTTTCTTCAAGTCCATAAAATGCCACGGTGAATTCTCTTGATGCTGCTCCCTGAGATGGTGCGAGTGAATCAGAGTTGACTGTGGCGCTTTCAGGGAAGTGCTTTCTAACAGAGTTGTGAACTGCACGACGGATATAAGGAAGGAAACTATATTTGCACTTATCAGTATTGTGTTTTTGTTTTTCTAAAGGATTTTTTTTCTATCCTACCGATAATATTGTTCCTTCAAAGCAGTAGCCAATGAAGCATCATCTCTTTCGATGTGAGTAAAGTCAACAAAAAGTGTATCAATTTCAGAGTATTTAAAGTTTTCCAACTGCATCATGTAAGGATATCCAAACCAATTTGAAGCACTGCTCGAGACATAGGCAGAGTCTTCGTCCTTGAAACTAGACAAAAAGAAGCCGGTTAGAAACAAGCATGATATACACTTGTATGTAAACACTATTACGTTTCAATAAAGCGTTCAAAGGTCTCCATAACAATCAAGGCAGTTTCATCAACCACTCTCGAAATGCCACCGTTTTGAAAGGCGCCAGGTCTGCGAGGTTGTGTGTTCAAGTCGTCCACTTCCATTTGAATAGCGGGTGTGGCGATATCAGAGAGCAAGGGTTGTGCTTGAGAATCAAGTACACTGCTCATGAGTGCATCGCTAGGAAGATCTGTCATGTTGAAATCACTTTTCTTGATATTGACAACAGTAAAGAAAAAAAATTATCAAGAAAAAAAAATCAAAAAACGACAAACGCGATCAACGCGACTGTGACTGGCAAGGAGCTCCAAAAACAGACCTTATTTCACCCGGAACGAGCGGGTAGGAAAAGAAATAAGTGATGAAAACCAGGATTGGTCTCACAAAAACTAGGATTTAAGCCTAAATAGTAAGTCGTCCTCGTTTATAAACTCCATAAATTACACAACGAATCACATCTAGTCATGGCCGCATTCATTTATTATCTTTTTCTCGCCTTCCCTTCCGTTTCCCCTTCTCTTCTTTTTTTTTTGCTTTTGCTTTTTCTTTTTTCTTTATTCTCTCTTTTTCAAAACTAGCCCTTTTTTTATTTTTTTTAATGAATCACGAAACTTTGGAGCAACAAACCGCACCAGAGAGTACACGTGGGTTGTTTGATGGACCCGAGGTACTTTTTATTGTTTTTTTAGTAGAATTGGAGTTTTTTTTTTTTTTTTCTCATCAGTTTTATTTAACATGTAACTTTGTGTAAAACTAGGTACCTTTGTCAAAGAGAAGTACTTTTCATTCGCTGGCAGGTAGAGTAAATGAGGTGGGAAAGAACAACCAGAGACCTGTTACCATGGCACCCCCTCGTATGCAGCACCAAAGATCCCGATCTGCTGTCATCTCGGACAAGAACCGCAGAAGTTTTGGCTTGCATACACTCGCCGAAGAGTCCTCCATGACGGTCGACTCGATACAGGACATGATTAAAACCTTAAAGACACTTCCTCCTCTTATTTCATCAACAAATGGCGATAACAACAACAATCATGCCCGCAAAAGTCTCCAGCCCCGTAACTCTACCTCCTCCAAGCTCTTGGTCGAGAGACGCATAAGTGACGACAACATGTACTTGTCCAGAGAGGCCGCTTTGGCCGAGGCCGAGGCCAAGTTGATGGGTACCTTCAACAGACGCACTTCTACCGATGAGGATAACCATCATTTTATCAAAAAGCGTCACTCTTACCAGCAAATGCCTGTTTTGACCGAGAACACCCAAGTCGATGCAAAGAGACGCTCCATGAATACAAAGGCACTCTCGCTCTCATTGGATAAAAAGGTGAATCGCAGATCCTCCCGCAATTTTGACGAGTGGCGCAACAGTACCTTCTCAGGTACACCCACCAGCTCGGTGAGCAGTAACCGCTCCTCCTTTAACCTTGTGCCTTTTACACCCACCCGCGTCAACTTCTCTCGCGATGATGCAAATCCCCACCAGCGTCGTCCCCTCTTTATTGCCCATCTGCCCTTCTCGGCCCTTACCCCTCTGTTCCGTGCTAGACAGCTTGTCAGAGGCATTTTGCGTGTCAACAAAAGAAACAGAAGTGATGCCTATGTTGCCTGTGATGATCTCGATGGTGATATTTATGTGTGTGGATCGCGCGATCGTAATCGTGCTTTAGAAGGTGATGTGGTTGCCATTCGTCTTGTTAATGTTGAAAAGGTGCTTCGTGAGAAGCAGGAAAAGGAGGAAGCAAAGCTTGCTCGTAATAACGGTCAGGTCAAAACGAGACTGCCTGATGAAGAGGATGAAAATGAAATTATTTTTGGTGGCGATGAGGAAATTGATGCCGTTAAGCCCAAATATGCTGGTGTCGTAGTGGCTATTTTGGAGAGAGCGCAGAACCAGGTCTTTTCAGGTACACTTACCTTGAGCAGACCCAACAATAAGCGTGCGCAGTTGGAAGAAGGTGGTGACGCTAAAAAGGAGGCTCCTCGTATTGTCTGGTTCAAGGCAACCGATAAGCGTGTCCCATTGATTGCTATCCCTATTGAACAGGTGCCCGATGATTTTGTCGACAATAACGAATCTTATGCTAACCGTCTTTTTGTTGGCTCCATCAAACGCTGGCCCATTACCTCGCTTCATCCTTTCGGCACTCTTGAGCGTGAGTTGGGTCCAATCACAGACCTTTCTGTCCAAATTAAGGCCATTCTTGCCGATAACAATGTGACTGATACCGACTTTTCTGAAGCCGTGATGCAGTGTATTCCTCCTTCTCCCTTCAGATTCACCCCTCCCGAGGATGGCAGCAGACGCGACATGAGCGACCACCGCATGCTTACCATTGATGCCAACCGCAATGACCTTTTGGAAGATGGTCTCTCCATTGTTAGATTGGGTGATGATACGTTTGAAGTGGCTGTGCATGTGTGTGACCCCTCCTACTTTATCAAACCTCATTCTGCCTTGGACAAGGAGGCAAGAGCAAGAGCTGTATCCGTTTCGCTTGATCAAAAGATGGTACCAATGTTACCTTCTGAACTTATTAATGTTGCTCAATTTACCGTCGGTGAATTAAGACCTGCTTTCTCCGTAGTTTGGAAACTTAGTTCGGATGGATTGTTGTTGGATACTTGGTTTGGAAAGACTGTTGTCAGGTAAGCCATTTTTAGTTTCATGAAACGAATATGTATGTGTAATGCTAAATATATTATATAATGAAATGGTTACAGATCAACTGCACAATATAAATATCAAGAAGTACAAGATATTATTAACAAGGGCAATGGTGAGACTGAGGTTGAAAAGGACCTTTTCATGTTGTACAATATTGCTTGCCATCTCTTCCATCGCCGCTACCATAAGGAGGCCATGTCGCTTGAAAGACAGTATTTGGAGTTTGATGAACCCAACAACCCTGAATCCATCACCATCAACTTTAAGCCTAGCATCAGAAAGATTGTAAAGGAATTCTTATTCATGGCTAATACCTGCGTTGCACAGAAAATTTCCAGCCAATATCCAGACCAAGCCTTGTTACGTCGTCAAGCACCACCTAATCAGCGCAAGATCGTAAGTGATACACAAAAAAAAAGGGGACTGTATAGAAAGTTAAGAATTCATCTTTTATTTATTTATTTATAGCGTGAGTTGCAAGTCTATGCTTTGAACTATCTTAATGTTGAATTGGATATCACCAATGCCAGTACCCTTCAGCATTCGATTGAGGTGATTGAAGATCCCGAATTACGTCAACTTACCGCAGTTTTGGTTTTAAAGACAATCGACGCACCTAAATATTTCTGTACAGGCACCTTTGACATTATGAAGTATGCTCACTTTGCTTCAGGTGTTCCTCTTTTCACTCACTTTACTGCCCCTCTTCGTCGTTATGCTGATGTTATTGTGCACCGTCAATTGGAAGCTACTTTACAAAATGGTATAGTGTTATTTTGGAGGGATTTTTGTTTTCTTTTTCTTTTTCTTTATTAATTTCTGTTTTTGTCATTTTATATATATAGAAAAACATTTCTATTTGGATCGTGATACTGTCCAGAAATTAGCTCAACACTGTAATGTAAAGAAGGAAGCCAGTTTGGCCGCGCGCGAGCAAGGCAAATTATTGTCACTAGCTTTATATCTTGTCAATAAGGAAAACCAACAAAACAGTTCCGAAAACGGCATCACCACCATCTACCATGAGGCACGTGTGATTTCTGTTATGGACAATTACTTTGACGTCTCCTTACCCGAATTCGGAGTTGAGCGACGTATCCATTTGGCCAATTTACCCATTTGGCGCCAGTCCTACGATACGCACACCCGCGCATTGACCATGTACTGGAAACAAGGGGTCAACCCATCCACCGGCCAACAGCAACCTTGGAGCTTATCTGATGATGAGTATGAGGAAGAAGAGTTGTTGTCCCAATACCCTGAAAATACCTTCTCCACTTCTTCCAAACATACCACAGCAAGCAACGATGAAAACGAACCTCCCATTACAAAGAGAGCTTCAAAGAGAGCTTCTATTATCAGTGCTAGATTATCTACCAGTACCGCTTATAGCTCCGAGCAATGCTCACAGACCATCAAGGCTTTGGATAAGGTCAGAGTTATGATTACTATTGAAATGATCAGAACTCCTCCTTTGATTCGTATTTTTGCTGCTAATCCTTATGCTTAAGTTTTTTACCTCTCTCACGCACACCCCTTTTTTTTTTTCTTTATATTTTTATATTTTTAGTTTGTTTATTATTTAAGTTTTTTTCCACTTTTTATATTTTGTTTATTTTATATATAAGCTCTATCCCATCTATTATTATTCTTATAGTATATATGTTAAATATATAAATCGATTTATTATTTTTATCTATTATATCCTATCTCTTTTTTATTTATATATTTTCTTTTATTTCAAAGACTTGTATTTGTACGACCTGATATTTTTATAAAATAAAAAATAAAACAAAGCAAATAAAAGATTGCCAAAATAATGGATAGTATCCGTACTTGTTTATCTTTTCTGCCTGTTTTGAATCCCAGGTTACAAACAAAAGAGTTTTTGTGGGATGATTATTTGAAGCCAAGGTTAATGTACCTGTTTTGCATTTTTAGTTGAGTCTATGAATATTCTATGTAGACTGCCTTGGTGGATGAGCAAACTAAATCAGACTGATTAATTTTCAACCAAAGCCACTTGTTTGGACTCGTGATGGGAGAAAGATGGCCAATAATAATATTGATGATGCTAAAGTAGTTTCTAAAGTTATTACGTGAGTTCAATGTTTCATTAAATGCAAATCACTAGCAAAAAAAAAAAAGAAGTACTATAGTTCATTTTGGGTAAAGTGATCTTCCCAAACCGGATTACTTGTATCAAAAAAGAATCAATCAATTAATCAAACGGTGAGAAATACCATTGATTATCCTTAGTTCCATATTGTTCTACAGCAGACCCTTTGCTTACTTTTTATTTAAGGAATATTTTATCTACTTATCGATTCATTCTATACAATACAATGATTTTTTATATACATCATTCAAGAATTTTTGTACTTAAAATCTCAAGTTAAATGTAGAGTAGAGTTTTCATGCTTCTGATCTAGATATTACATAACGCAAACAAACTTTAAAAAAATGTGTTTTTTTATTAACTTGATTATAAAATTCTAGCTGTAACACTTCTATATTTGTATATTTCCAAAGAAGCTGATCAAAAATAGATAAATCAAGAGAAACGGGAGATAGACAGATAGGGGGTGGTAATTAAGTGCATGCACTCGATTATTTAATATTTAAAAAGGTTTTTGTGCAATTGATCGATGCCAATTAATATATGTACGCGCCTCACACCATTCTATCAATAAATCATCAAGATATTGATTATACTTTTCAGGAGGTATATGTGCACTCTGGGTAAGCAAAGGTTGTAGGGATTTTAGTAACCACAGCTGTTGACTCGCACTGGCTTTGGAAAAGGCATCGCTTGTTTTCCCCCAACCAAGTGGTATCGACTGAAATCGGCTTTCGATCCTTCGGAACCCGCTTGCTGCCATGATGGACGATAGTTTTCTTGCCACAAACGCATCTTTCCCCTTGTGTGTGATTAAGTTTAACACTAATTTAAATATATAATTTAGTTCTGTGTCTCTAAATTTGTTGTTGAACCATACGTTTATTATTTAAGTAAGACTCATTTTCTAAACTACTTTGACTCTCAAGGTCCTTGAACATAAAATAAAAAAATTCTTGTTTAGTTTTTCATTTCACATGTTTGAGAATTTTAATATACTTACTGGTTCCACCAGTTCTATCCAGCCCCCAGGCTTTAGTATTCTAAAGTATTCTTTGATTAATGGTATCCAGCTTTCTGCATTCAAAAACCAGTTCATGTCTCTTTGGAATATGTAATCCACGCTATTATCACCAAACGGGAGCTTGGCAATGTCCAAATGTTGTTGAAAATGACAGTTCTTTGGTTTAATATCATGAGGAGACATGTCTCTAAAATCCACACCAATAAATGTGGCCTTTGGAAATTGGCTTGCCATCTCCATTGTCCAAGTACCAGGTCCACATCCAACATCAAGCACAATTGAGTTGTTCTTTTTAAGAAGAGAGCTTGGTATTGAATAATCGGAAGCAAAAGCAGTGCGTAGGATATAATGCTGGGATACCAGACGGTCAATTTCATCATTACTATCATCATCTATTGGAAATAGAAAGGAAGAGGAGGTGTCTTCGATTGTAGTGGTGGGAGTGAGACTTGCAAATGAAGCTGATTTTCTGAGGGTAAGATTGGTATCGGATACCATTGCAGTTAGAAATCGTCTTGTAACAAGCGATGAACTGGAACTGGATGGAAAAAGCTTTTTTTTACGATAAGCAGTTGGTTTATAAACGAGTGTTTCAATCATGATGGTAGTAAAGAGAAAGAGAGAGAAAGTGATCAAACCCGCTCTTTTATTATTGCTAAATGAAATCAAATTAAGGGGAGGCCGATAATTTAAGGGGTGAAAAAAAAAAGTTTTGCATATTGAAAATTGTAGTACAAAAGAAATGATCGGCAAGACTTGCGTTGATGTTATGATTTTTTTTTATTTTAAAAATAATTTGCAATGTTTGCATTTCATAAAAATATAAGCGGTTTTTTTTTGTAAAAAAAAGTATCGATTTGATGATAAAAAATATGTAATTGTAAAAAAAAAATAATAAAATAAAGCAAGCCATTATATTAAGGAAATATAAAAAGCGACTTAGGGGGACCTACCGTCGCGGCTATCTTCACGTCTTGGGGAATAGCCATCAGCGCTTCTTCTGGGAACTGGAGAGGGACTTCTGGAGGCACCTCTTCTAGCTCGCTTAGGTGAAGGGGAGTAATCACGTCGAGGAGGAGGACTGTAAGAAACGCTACGGCCTCGACGATCATAAGGAGAGCGAGAGCGTGAATGGCTATATCTGCGACGAGAATGGCGACGGGGTGAGCGACTACGAGATCTGTATCGACCACGATAACCTCCTCTGCTTCTGCTTCTACTTCTATAGCATAAAAAAGAGTATGTGAGTAAACAATAAATATATGCATTGACAACATTATAATGTTTTCTTATATCAGTAATAAATCAATGGCACCCATTCAGCATGACTTTCTTTATAGCACTTGAAATAAAGCGGATAACCCATACTGTGGTAGATGACTGACTTTATCTTTCTTTCTTTTTTTTATCACTCTTTTTCTCCTTCACACTCTTTTGGCTTTCTCTCTTCTTACTGCCTTGGAACAAGCAGCAATGTACAATATGTAGATTGGATATTTACCTCTTGCAATCCCGAGCCCAGTGACCCTCTTCGCCACAGTTAAAGCAGTTGTTATCGTTTTTCTTGCGAGCAGAACCCTTGGCCTTTTCCACAACAATACGAACACCGTCGACACTCTACGGAACGTAAGTTGCTTGATCTCTTTTTCAAAAGACAATATACACTTACCATTCCATCAACATCTCTGATTGCATCATATGCATCTTCATTGTCCTCAAATTCGATAAAACCGAAAGCTATAAAAACAAGTGTGAATAAACAAACTAGTTTTTTTTTTTTTTTTGGTTTCAAATATATATTTACAGAAACTGGCCCCTCTCTTGATATCACATCGAGAGATTCTACCATATTTATGGAATATCTCCTCAAGGTCTCTTTCATTGAAATCAGAGGGCAAACGTCCAACAAACAATGACACCATTACTAAATAAAATTAAGTGATTTTTTTTTTGTATATAAAAAAGAAAAGAAAAAAGTATGAAAAGAAAAAGAAAAAAGAGACCACAAAAAAAAGGGTTATAATCAAAAACACACTAAAGTAGAGCTGCGTGAACTGCGTCATTGCCATTGCTGGATCTGAATATTTGAGTCTACTCTCCCCTTTTTTTTGATATCAAATGGAACTAAATGATCAAACTGTCCAATAGACCACATATACAAGCACAAGTAATAATAAATAAAGTACTATCTGTATATATCATTCACATTTGTATATTAATAAAAGTAAAAAAAAAAAAAGAAAAAAAAAACAACAACAGATTTAATTCCACATGAGATATTTTGGTGTACTGGAGAACTTTTGGTATCCCTTGATAACCTTATTAACTGATTCCAAAAAGTCTTTTTCAGTTGCAACCTAATACAATACATTGATTAGTATTAATGAACCAAAAAGTGACTTGTAGCAATGGACGCTTACCTTTCTTCTTGCACGGATGGCAAACATACCAGCCTCTGTACACACACTTCTCAACTCAGCACCGGTGGCATTAGGACATAATCTAGCAATCAACTCGTAACGAATGTCACGCTCGACACTCATACTCTTTGCATGAATCTTTAAAATATGAGCGCGACCCTCTAAATCAGGCAAGCCAAACTCAACACGACGATCAAGACGACCTGGTCTTAGTAAGGCAGGATCCAATGTATCGGGTCGATTTGTAGCCATCAGAACCTTGATATTACCTCTGGGATCAAAACCATCCAACTGATTGATCAGCTCCAACATGGTACGCTGTACTTCGTTATCACCACCTGCGCCATCATCAAAACGAGCACCACCAATGGCATCC
>VCJE01000113.1:0-20677 GCA_024140265.1 Backusella liffmaniae | reverse complement strand
TTTTTTTTTTTTTTTTTTTTTTTTTTTTGGTTAACCCACGCAATGCCTTTAATTTTATAGAAATTAAATTAATTAATAACAGTCTCCATAAAAATACTTGCTGAGCATGCATCTACTTTGCATTACTTATAAATTTATATGATACACATTGCTAAGTACACTCATCCTTTTCCTTTTCCTTTTCCCTTTCCTTTTCCCTTTTCCCTTTTTACTTTTCTTTTTTCGATAAAAACGCTCATTATACTCGTATCATTGAAAAAATAAAGCTATTTATTAGATACCTAAAACATGTTAATTAAATTAACTGCTTTCTTTAGTGCGTATTTAGATTCATTTTAGAGACGTTGACGAAATGGATTTTAATGTTATTTTTTTTGGTCAGCCAATCAAAATCAAAGAAGTATTTATCCTTATTATGCTGTGAAAAGTACATTTCTTTTTTCGAACAAAAAAACTGCTGGATGCTTAGCGAGTTTCATTATTTTTAAAAGAATATATATTTTTTAATAGAAGAAAGACCTTTATTATTACAGAAGTCGTTCAAATCTAAATAAAAAAACTTCCACCAAGACCAGTGAACTAAACAGAGCTCATGTGGTGTAAATTATTGCTTCATTTTAAGTTTATTGTTAATATTATTATTTGGAAACTAATAGTAAACTACACTAAATAACAATTTATCATTTAAAACAATTAAAAGCAAAGTAAAAAGCAAAACAACAATAATAACAAGCCTTGAAAGAGAAAAAAAAAATGAAGAAATTAGGTGGAAGTATAGAAGTATTAACTACTTAAAACCTCTTTCTTTTTGAATAATGAAAAGGTGAAGGAATTTGCTTTGTACTGTAAGCCCATTCAACGATACATGAATAACAAAAAGACAACTATTAATGTAACTACCTTTAGTGGTTTGGGCCCTTTTCTTAAAAGGGAATCTTATTTACAAAAATAATAATAATTAATGATTTTACAAGTAGAACAAAGTTATACATAGATTATAATAATTCCGGAGGCTTCATAAAATAGAAGCCTTTCTTTTTTTTGATATGTGCTGCTCTTGTTGCGGTAAAATTGATTCCTTTCTTTTTGAAAGGGCAGACACTGTATTATTTAGAAGTGTGGTGACAACCTGTAGCTCTTTGTAAGAAGAATCCCATATTGATGAATGCCGTGAGAGCAATGCTCGCATCATATCCAATAATATCGACATTTGAAATTCTGTTTCATCTAACCATAACTTGTTGTAGCGCTTGTCATTTTTAGTGTTTGGTACTGTTGTTGTTTCTGCTGTGGGTGATAAAGGTGTTGAAAAAAAGGCTTGAATTCGCTGACGGGTTATTAAGTTTAAATCTACAGATGACAATAATTCGGTTTGGACGATAAGTGTACCAACAAATCGAATAATAATTCTAAAACGTAAGCGAATAACTTGATTTTGGTATTGGTTAATAGCATTTGATCTGGTAGATGATGATACTGATGAATGAAGTCGTCGCTTATAATGATTGTGATAGCGGTTAATTAAGTTATCTAAATGTCGATTAATATGGTTTAGTAACAGACGGTGATGGATTTCTGTGGTTTTTTCAGTATCAAATAATGCAGTCAGTGTTGGGAATAATGTGGTAAGGAAGGCTGCGATTAATCGCCCTTTGCGAGTAGGAATGAAAAACAAATCTGAAGAAGCGCTTTTGGAATAGCCAGCGATTGTATTTTCGTCTAGAGGACGAGAAAGGGTCTGGAAGTCTGACGTTAAGGGCAGATTAGGCACTATGTCGAGACTAGCGTCAAGAAGCACATGATCTAGAGTGATGCCTAATGTTTTGTCAAGAAAAAAGTCTAGACATGGCTCCCAATTTTTTAGTGGTGTTCGGTCATAAAATTCCACAGCTAGTCGATTCGAAACACTTTGGAGGACTGTATGATCAACTGTATCATCACTATAACCATATCGATCAATATATGCTAATGCTGAATGTAGGATGTGATTAAAAGTATTGAGTTGGGGCCGTGAAAAATCTAAACGATGTTTATTCCAAAAAATCTGGTTTGCTAAGCTTTTACAGCGACGTGAGACTGTTGCTAAATACCAAATATCTGAAAAGCTGAGGTATCCTGATATTTTTAATAGCAATTCAAGTGGTATATTTAAAAATGGTGATTTGTACAATATATCTGCCATTAAGATTTCGAAAGTGTGAGAGAGATATATTGAAGTAGAAAGTAGAAAAGTAATAGAAAAAGAAATAGAAATAATAAAAAAGAAGAAAGAAGAAAGAAGAAAAATAAAGAATGAGTTCAATTATTTTACATTAATAATGGGCTCAGTAACAATCCTGAAATTGTAAATAGATAAGATACATAAAGAACGTCGATCGTATTCGAGACCCCAGTTCTGGCTCTCCCTCTCTCACTCATTAAACGCCAGCAGCAAAAACTTGACAATCGAACCCCATTTTTAAAATCAGCCTAAACTGTAATTGGCAGAAATAGGAGCGGGTCCAGAACAAATTGCCCTTATAAAAAGATGTGCTTTTTTTTTGTCCATGCACCCATTGTCCATTTCTGATAAGAATGACCCCATCAGTCTTTGCACGCCTCTCTTTTTTCATATTCCATTTTTTTGCCTTTTTTAATCCATCGTTTCAACAATAAACAGGTACGCCCTTCCTCATTCTCACTTTCTGCATGCATCAAGCAAGAAAAAAATGGCCATATGTTTTTTTCTTTTTAATTTGTATACATCGAGGAGTGCCGCACCGTTTCAGAGAAACACAAAAGCCAAATATAAATGGTAATACAGTTGACCTTTACTATATTCAAACCATAAGCGAGCACTTTTTTTTTACCTTTTACAATAATGAGCTCTAACCGAACCAATCACAGAAACGAAAGTCATCCCTCTCCTAGATTCAAACACTTTCTACTTATATGCCTAGATTTGAAAGATAAAGACCTAGTAGTTGCACTAAATCAAATATGGTATCTTTGTTCCATTTAGACGTAATCAAAATTTCGAATATAAAAAAGAAAGAAAAAAAGCTTAATAGTAGAGACCTCCTTCTGAATCATTTCTCTATAAGTATTTGAGTAATAAAATAAAACTGGTTTTATATTGAATTTCGATTAATTTGAATACAAAGAGGAATATTATACAGCTGTTGAAATAATAATAATAATAAAAACTGCTTTACTCTTGCTGTAACCACCTTCTATTACGAAGTTTTGAGTCGAAACATATCATCAATTCGGAAAAATACCAGTTCACTCTCCCTTTCTGTTCATTTATAGTTTTACTTTTATTATATGTATATATATATTATGATTAGATCATAAGCATTGACGATGGGGTCTCTAAAGAAATCATGTCATCACCCTTTATAGAAACTACTTTTTTGACTTCTTGTTCCATAAGACTGACCAGAGTCCGAGCCATTTCAAAGTCGTAAATGTAATTGATAGACGACTTTGCAATATCTATTGATTTTAACAATCCATATTTGCCAGTATGCGAGTAAGTTTGATCCGAATAACTGATGAGTTTTCTGTGTATGATGTTTGCAAATAGAATTGATATAAGAGGTACGTGGCACTCTTCGCGTTGGTGGACCATAATGCTAATGATTCTATTTACTTGGTCTGCAGCATGTAAACTGACTTGTAAGCTTTGTATAGATATGGGTGTAGTTGGTAATCGATGCATAGGTATAAACGCTTGGTGTAAAATGATTTGATTTACATAATAGTTGATATTCACAAAATTGATACAATGTTGGGAAAAAGATTTTACATCCACGCTATAATGATCATGTTCACCATTACCACCACTACCTCCTCCTGGTGTTTCGGTGGGCTCAGAACTTGTGCAAGATCCTGGAGAGCAAGGTGAAGCCGAAGGGGTTGATTGATAATCGCTATCAAAGGACATATCAAAGTTGTTGTCATTTTTCCATCCGGGCGGAAGATCGTCATGAAATGCCTGTAGTGCTGACTGCATGCTCAAAACATCCTGGGTCAATGAGGCATCACTTCGATCACTTTGATTATTCATAAATTTAAGCATACATTCGTCACGTAATACTTGGAGTTTAATTAAATAAACCCAGGAATTCCATACATAATAATCTATAGCTTCCTGATGTGATTCTCCTTTAAAGTCATTGAATGGCGATGCTAAGGCTGCAGGGGTCGGAAGAAGATCAGGGATAGGAGAAGTGGGTTTACATTGACCAAGATTAATCGAACTCCCAGGAGCTCCATCACTTTGTAGGATACGATACCAGGTATTACAATAATAAATGCACCAAATAAGGATGGATTCATAACGAGTTAACTTGCGGTCGGGTTGATAAAGACCTAATTCTAATGCCATATTATAAGCAATCCATTCATAAAAATAGATGACCCCTGGATACCCGTTCTGCTGATTGCAATAAGAGAGTAAAAATGCAGCCTGACAATTTTCAAGGGTGGGCTCATCAAAACATTCTGATAACAATTCACGGCCTTTGAGACAATAGGCTACTGACAACGCTTTTCCCATATTGTATTGTGGAGCTTCAAATGAGGAACGTTTACTCCAAACATGCAGTTGGAAGGCATTGCGGGCTGCCATGGCGCAAATAGCATAAATCAAAACTGTAGACGGGCGATTTTCGGGGTTGGGATCATGATAACGCTTCAAAAAATCTACAGCGTTGATAATAGGAAGACGTAAAGAAGAACAACAGGGAGTACGACAATAAAGATTAATAAGGTTATCCGTTAACTCTTGAGATATGTCAATGGGGTAATCTTCAGGCATAGCATGTGTTGGATGATTCCAAGAGTTCCAAATAGCAAATGAAAAGCCAGAAGATGTATGAATTGAGTTTGTATCATCGAATTCGACTGGTGGTGTACTGACAGCAGGCATATCCATTGACTCAACTTGATTGGTTTCTTTAGTCTTAATTGTCATTGATTTTTTAAACTGGTCGACTAATTTTGACAAATCATTATAGGAATTGACGTTACTCTCTACTGATAAGCCTTTTCTAGTTGTAGTAATCTTCCATGAGGTTTGAGGTATCGGTTTAACTTTGAGAGAATGGTTTGCTTTTGCTGAAAAATCCCTTGTCTTTTGAGCAAAATCTCTCGCCATACGATCGATTGAATCTTGCCATTGGTCCATAACTTTATTCATTGTAGTAAGTACTTGTGATACATGATTGGCTTTAGGCTCCGTTTTTTTAAAACAGCATTCAAAATCGTTAGCTTGGCAGCGGCTGCAGCGGGGTAAAGAGAGGTCACATTGCTGAAGGTCCTTGAAGCATTTCGTACAAGGATAAACTGAAAAGCTATTAGTGGATGCCACTTTAGAAGTGCGCTGTTGGCGACGGCGTTTAGGCTGTGCTAATAAATCATCACTATCTTCTGAGTAAGTAGAAAAAATGCTTTCTGAGACAACTGAGTCTGTGTCACTTTGAGTGGAAGGTTCATAACCAGAATTAGATAATGGAGTCTCTCCAACCTTTAGTCGATCGCCGAACTTTTTTATTCTATCCCCTAGAGTTTCAGTGGCTTTCTGTAATTTTTTAAGTGTAGGTGCTGCCTCAGGGTATACACACGTGATACCCCGCCTATGGCAACGTGAGCAGGAAGGCTTCTTTCTGTCGCAAGCGTGTCTAATAAATAGCATTGGATGTTAGTGATCAGATGACAAAAGTTACTTTGTCATGGCATTTACCGAAATCCACGACAGCGAAAGCAAGCAGCACCGAGATTAGGTTTATTATTATTATTATCAGCATCATTATTATTATTAGCAGCGGTAGTAGTAGTATTGGTGGTAGTAGGTGTATTATTATTATCTGTTGCTGTAGTATTGGTATTGGTGATATTATTCGACATATTAAGCGTGTGTATGATTATTATTGTTAGATATGTATGTAATAGTAGAAAAATGAGAGGAGGTTAAATAAATGAAAAAAGGGGGAGGAGAGTGAGCGAAGCTGATAGCTTTATCAAAAAGTATACAGCGATTAGAAGTAGAAATGACAATTATAGATGATAAAAGAGAAGAGAAAAGAAGAAAAAAGACAGAAAGCTTGAAGTTGTACCTATTCATAATCAGCCAGGCGGAGGATTGATTTTCCAAAAGGTATTAATCTTCTTTTGACAATTGTAATTATTGTTATTGCAATAATTTATATCTCAGTGGCCTGATTTTAGCAAAAAACACCTGTTACCAGATCACAAAAAGCCATAGTCAAATACTCATAAGAAGATTAAAAAGATACATCGACTTGATAAGACCTACTTTAAAATTTTACTTTAGATGATTTGCAAAAGTAATTATTGTTATGTTTTATTTATCAAGTTGATTATCATAGCCAAGAATAGTATATCCGATAATCTACTGTTTCCCTCTCTTTTTCTTATGTTTTGGAATTGAGATTAATTTTACTTTAAAGTACGGACCCATCATTTTGTTCTTTACGCGTCTCTGCGCGCTATACATACTAAGCACCTTCTCTTTTCTGAATAGATTTCTTTCTTTTGATGTTGTTCGACCACACACTGTTACACTAAATACGATTTTCAATAATTAAACGGAGAATGAAGATTGTACAATGTTCAATAGTTGTTTGTTCAAGGTGGGACTCATTAAATTAGGAGTTCAATGAAACATCTTATTTATTTCTCCAACCACAAAGCTCTTTTTACTTTTAATTCATCTGGACACACTGCAACGCGTGGAGAGGCCTCTTAACTTCCTCAATTTGGGAATATTCACGGACTCTTGTTTCACATTTGTGAAGACTGTAAAGTGATTTTTGGCCTGTGTTCACTGAAAAATACGGCCCGATATTTTTATGTGAAACTAGTGCATCGTTCCTTAGAAGTGCTACATATGAATATTTTACATATTTATTTCTATTTTTAATAGTATCGCTTGAAGTCATGAAAGTCAAATACTTTAAACGTTAATCTTTAAATAGATTACTATGTAAATACTGTGATTTTTATTATGAGAATTAGTCATTTCAAATAAAATAAAAAAAAACTCTAAGCTGTCATCTGATAGCATCTTCTCACAGAACAAGAAAGTAATATCACTTTTATTGTGTAATTTTTAGTGTGAGTAAATAAAGCAATAAAGCTGGCTTTATTCCTCCAAGTGCAGCAAAAAGTACGCGCTGTTCGGATCTAGAAAATGTGCGGCTTTCTGAAAAAATAAATAAATGAAGGTGAAACAAGGAGTTGTTTTCACCTCTAATAGAGTACAATCTGAATGGAGATATGATATTGATCTCCATTTTGTTTAAAACGGTTTCTGATTCATATAATATTGACTTTTATCACCTTTATCACAAAAGAAATCACCAATGCCTGATATCGTTATGGTAACAGAATGTGCTTTGTTTAAAAGAACGATAATGTTCTAGAAAGCTCAAAGTAACCAAAATAAGGTTTGTACCTCGGGTTGACTGATATTAGACCGTTAAAAAAGCGAATGCAAAAGAAAAGAATGGATATTAACATACATATTAAAGGACGATAAACCTATATGGAAGCAAGTACTAAACACCGGGGGTTTGTCGGTAGTTGTCATTTTGGGGGGAGGGAGGATCGATTAAAACTTTGAGAGATTTATATCTCAGTTGATAGGATAATATCCCAAGTCATAGTTCGCATTCTTAATATAATCCATTGTTATGATCATGGAAAATGTTGTGTGATTATTTTCTTTAATATAAAAAAGCTGGATGTCTAAGAAGTCAATTTGATCATGAATGTATGATGAAACGCAATGACTTCTTCCATTAACATAGCATTTGGAGTTATATGATATTATTGCTTTAAGATAGTGATTCTATGAATGATTAAGGATAAAATAAACGTAATCGAATGGCTGATTCATCTATCATTATGCGCATTTATATTCAATGTGTTAACCAGAGAGAGTTTTATCTTAACGCTTGTTACTATTTTCTCCTGTATCACAACAGAAGAATCATCCGGAAAAGATCGCCATTATTCTAAAGTGGCTCTAAAATCAGATCCCGTACAATGGCGTCTTTTCCCGGAGAGCTTCAGTAAAGTACAACGAAATGCGTTTAAAAATTAAGAAGTTGGAAAAACTCAACGCCACTTTATAATACAAAAAATATATAAAAACTTTGATTCTTGATCTCCAATTGTTTGATTTTTAGACACATTTCACTGTATAAGCTACAACATAATTCGATTCAATCGGAACATATAAAAAAAAGGGACAATAGCATCGACATGCATAATCGCTTACTGAATCTTGGGGTTTCCCTCTCCTCATTTCCCCCTTTCACTCAGCTAAATCTCTTTCGTGTGCAACTATTTACTCTCGTATCCCTTTAATTTACCATTTCCAAAGTAATATGCACCTACTAGTGCTTTCATTGAAATATACATACAACTAATAAGACAAGGACTGAAAAAAAAAAAATCCGACGTAAAATTTATGTTTGGTAGATCGTAATTGCCACATATATAAAAACGCAAGTCCGTTTTGCAGAAACCAATGAAAACCATAATATGACCTTATACATAAGATCAAGGGGAAAGATTTATGCTTACTCTTTTAGAAAAGGGGACAGAAGGGGCATCCCTTTATGTATAAAACCAAATAAAATATCGTTGCAGATCATTCTGCTTCCTCTTCTTTTACTTTTTCAAAAAAATAAATAAATATGAGCCTTTTAGACAATATAAAAGAGGTAACTAACAAGGTCGAAGAAAAATTTGAGAGTTTGGGAGATCCGATCAAGCCTTACTTCCCTGCACTTAGTCGTTTTCTGATCGTGGCAACTTTTTACGAGGATGCGCTTCGTATGCTTGTACAATGGCGAGAACAACACGACTATATGAATCTTGCTAGAGGATATCCTTCCTTCTTTGTGACCTTTTTTTTATTAGCAAATATTATAGTAATGCCTGTATGTGCTACAGCAGTAATAGCAAAAAAACAAGTGAAGGGAGCGGTTGGTGGCCTATGTGGTGTGGTTATATCCCAGGCAATTATTTATGGAATGCTGGCGAGTATGGTTAGTAAAATAAAATAGTAGATATATTGGTTGTGTAAGCAAGTGTTCATATTGGTTTATTACTATTAGAGCATGTTTTTACGTAATATATCTATCTTGGGCGGCCTATTACTTTGTCTGTCAGAACATCTCATTAAAAGTTCAAAATCAAAGAACAGTGTATTTGCTTCCATTCCTACTTTGTCACCTGTCGAAAGGCACCAATATTTCCAGCTAGCTGGCCGCATACTACTTATGGTTCTATTTTTGGGTATGATCATCTCCAGCCGATGGACAATGGCAAGCTTAGTTGCTTCTCTTTTTAGCTTTGCTGCTTGTGTCATGATAATAGTGGGTTTTAGAGCTAAATGGTCCGCATCTTTATTGGTCTCATTTTTATGCGTCATGAATCTATTGGTAAATAACTGGTGGTCTATTGATCATGCAAGCTTCAGAGATTCTGCTAAATATAATTTCTTCCAAACACTTTCAATCATGGGCGGATTTTTGTTGTTGATTGTTATTGGCCCTGGTCATTTGAGTTATGACGAAAAGAAGAAAGATCGTTAATACATACGTATACACAAGGAGTAAAAAAAAGTATATTTTGATTATTTATTAGTACATATAAATAAAAATAATGTTAAAAAAAGGCAAAAAGGATAATTTTATTGGGCTTTAAATGCATTTTGGATAAGTTGTAGTGCGTTAGAAGATTCAGAAGTAGAATTCAAGTGGGAGCTCCATAACTTGGCAGTGAATTCATTTCTTAAATCTAGTTCATCACTTTCAAGACTGCGCTTTATACGACCTTGACTGATGTTAATGGTGTTTAGCCACGCCTTTTTTAATTCATATTCCTCTTTTTTCACTACATTTTCTGACCAACTAGGTATCATCGCGACAATACGTTTAATACCTTTATCTAGACCCATGTAAATGTGCTCGGAAACAAGAATAGCAAAGATTGTAAGAACTGGCGTATATACCGAATGAATATTAGTAGATGGATGGAACAGATATGCATATGAAGACATGGTAATAGAAGATAACCAGACAAGAGTTTTCAAATTTGAGACCCAAGGGCCAATGCTGTCGGCTCTATGTGCAACGGGCTTTCTTGTGTATTTGCATACCTTGATCGCATCACCACGGAGCTCAACCCAGTCGTTAATCATGCAACACATTGCCGTTAAAGGCCATACTGTAGAGAACATACTCACATAGCCAAATTGTATCACCATTTCCACATAATCCAAATAAATGTTATATTCTGGTAATGAGGCTTCTTTAATCACTTTGTTCATAAAACGGATTTCTTCTGTATCTTCTGTCTCAGTTTGCTTGACAAAGTCAGTATTCGTTTCAGGCTTCTTTTTTGTGATTTTTGCTATAACACTCTTGCTATAAGGTGATATCAATCTTAGTACATATGGAACAATCATTTCTGCCAAAAATCCGATTAATTGACCCGTAACAATCAAAGCTTTGAGCTGCGAGCGTAACCGTTCGAAATCTACGGTTTTGTGACTGTGGCTAACGTTGAATCGCACTAGAAAAGGTAGGATGTGATCACCAAACGGAATATAAACCCACCCTGTAATGAACTTTTTTTTTTCACAAAGAAAAAGACTAATATTAAATAAAGTATCTTGTAGCTATCAGAAAATAATACTTACCAGTGAAAGATACCCCACTAAAAAATTTGCAATAAATATCTTCTGTGTATAATGATATTCCCATTGGGCAGAAGTTTTATACATTTCCCAGTCGTTCAATGTTTTAACCCATTTTGTATAGTAACCTGTCATGGTAGGAATAAATAGTACATAGCCAACGGTCGGCAGGTAAATCAATATATTGCGAAGTGGACCATTGTAGTACTCCTGGAGGAATAGTTGCAAAATAAACACAAAGCTTACAATCACTGCCAAAAATAGGGCTCCTGCGAGAACACCTGGAATTGCGGCTAAGCGGCGACTCAGTAGTTTCCAAGGGGAAACAAACGGAACCGATTCACCGGTTACTTGATCAATCACCATTTCATCACCTCGAAAATCTGCGCGTCTTTTTTCATGCTTTGCATAATTACATACACCCCATTTTACTGCATACTCCTTTTCCTTACGCTCCCATATTTCGATGAATAGAATAGACCAAACTAGCATGGAAAATGAGAACCAAATAGAAAGTGTGTTCGAATGTGTGAAGTAAACTAGAATACCAAGTGCAGTAGGGACGCTCAACCAAATAAAATAGTTTTGTAAAAACAAAAAGTAGTAAGCAATTTTTTCGCCAAAATGATCCTTCACTTTTAAAATATCATCATCTGATAGTAGTAGTTTACGAGAGCAAGACTGTATCCATTCCTTGTTAAATTTATCATCGTGGAGAGGAAATATGCCATCAATGTATTCATCGGTAAGTGAAGAAATTCCCGCTCCGCCATCTTCCTCTGGGAGGGTCAATAATTCATATACCAAACGTGAGCGTTCTGCTTCGGTGATACCCTTCAATGTATTCAGACTAGAGATACTGCCCAAGTCATTCACTCGTACACCCAATAAAAAATCACGGTCTCTCTCTTGTTCATATATCCGTAGGATAGGATTGAGTGGACTACTTACCAATATATAAAGCAATCCATTCTCTTTCCCTGGCCGTACTTGAAATCGAAGTCCTACCTTTGTCAGACGTTGAGTAATTTTTGTCATTGAGAGTGTGGCTAAGGATTCTAAATCCTCTCTCGATGTCTTGGATGTTTTTGAAGGTTGTACAGGAAAGTGAAATAGTACTACATAATCAACGGCTGTAGGATCAAGAATGGCGGGTGGCTGTAGCGCTTCTAAAGAGGATCCTTGAGAAATAGATGTTGACCCTGCCTCTTGTTTTTCTTGTGTTGGTATTCCTTGTATTGGATGTTGTGATATTCCTTTATCTGACATATAGAACTGTTATTAAGCTTGACTTCTATATTTTTTTTTAAAAAAAAAACTAAAAGAATAAAATACGATAAGGAAAAATAATTAATAGCCTATTTTTTTATTACAAATGGTCACGGTTTCATTTCACTCTTACAAGGAAAAAAATATCGTCATGGTTCTCTTGTTGTAATCCAGTCTCACTGGGTCTTAATTTGTATGTCTTCACAGCTATCGTATATGAGTTGTTGGGACTTTTTTAAAGACACATGAAAAAGTAAATGCATTAATCAAAAAGGATTTCATGCGCATTTGGAAATCCGGAGACTCGTTTGTACTATTTTGTTAGCTTTCTGTGCACCAGATGGCTTAGGAAGTGCTATTTGTCAATATGATTTATTTGTTTTGATAATTGAACCGAATGCATGATAACATCTTTCGTCTCCTCTTCTCTTTTCTTCCCACTCTCTTTTAATTTTTTTCCGTAATACCATGATCGAAAATTTATCCAATGAACTACTTATCAATGTTTTTCAGCTCTTACCTAAACAGAGCCAAAAGGCATGCATTTCTGTCTGTCGGTCATGGTATACCGCTGCAAGGATTAGCTATTACAGTCACATTACAGTCAAAACTTATGAACAACTTTTAGAGCTCCATTTATTGCTTCTAACATCGACGACAGATCTAGGGAGTCTGATTCACCATTTTGAATGGGAAAAATCTTCCTGTCCAAATGCTCGTGTCCTGGATTTAATTGAATTTGAAGACCTCATGGATTTATGCCCTAATGTGAGAGTTTTGGAAGTGTGCGAACCTTATAGAATCTATCTAGAACAGAGTTCCAGGTTGAAATCAAGAAAATTTCAGCAAATCCGCTTCAACACAGAATTTACAGGCACTTTAACAGAGGTGCCTTACAATACATTAATTAAGTACCAATCAAGCATTACTCATCAGGAAATATTCACGAATCATTTCTTTCAGCAAAATACATTCAACAGTATTCCAGACTATCTGAGAAAATTCAATCTACTGAGAACATTGGTGATTCATGGGGCCACCATGGGGGATGTGATTCAGCTTTCAACCTTTATTCCTACACTTCCATATCTGGTTAACCTTGTGATCAAAACACAAGACACATGGCCATTGGGCACAGAATATGTTGACGCCAGTAGTGGAGTACAATTCCTAAAAATGGAGCTTGCCGTTGCCTCTGGACACTTCCTGTTATATCTTATAAAGACATTTCCACGTTTAATATCCCTCCGTTTAGATTTTGAAGAGAGTAGTAGTTTGGACAATGTTGATGCAGAGGTACTAAAGTCATTTATGGAATATACCAGGTTAATTCCGTCTGTAAAGCTCAATTTTTCGGGGTTTTGCTGTAAAGTGTTGGACAAAAAAATAGCCACTACTTTAACAAATTCTGCCATTCAACTTAGTGTCACCACTGAGGCAATCGCTAGATGGAAAAAGGCAATCAGCAATACATGGTCATACTCGGATCGACGAGTAAATTGGAAAAGTTCGGATCAGATAATCAGCAGCCCATTAACTACAACCGATCTAAATTTCAAGAGTTATCAAATGGTATCTAATGGCGAAAGAAATTATAGTATGTGTGAATATCGTTATATTTGTTCCGATCGATACTTTGAAACTTCACACAAATTGCCTTTTCTTGATCTTTTGCAAAGTTTGAGATTAATGCTAAACTCAGTAACTATTGATTTACATCCGACCCCGTTATCTACAATGGATCTTGACTGTATCTTGACAAGGTTACCTTTGCTAGAAGTGCTAGTGGTTAGAAAAAGCAAGTCGAACTTCCATAACTATGTTACCGTTAATACCCCTAAGCTTCCTCACAAATCGCTGAAATCACTCACATTAAAAGGGATGAAAATCGCTCAATCGTTTGCCCCAACTTTAAAAGTAAATTGTATACAATTGAACAATCTTGATCTGGAAGGATGTCTGTTTTATATTCCATAGACTCTTTAAAAAGAGGAATTAATTCTTTATCTTAAAATAATAAATAACAATATACCATTTTTTGATTGCTATGCATCCTAAAACCTGTTATAGCGTTCCAATGTAACCAAAGGTATTTAAATACAATTAAAGGCTTTTAGAGGCTCAAATACATACAATGACACCCCACCCTATTCTGAATTCGGTAAAAGTCTCTTAAAGGCATTCAAAGGTTTCAAAGGCTTCAAATCCTGCGAATACTAGATCAATCTTTAAACGTCTTTAAATACAAAACCGACTTTAAGATATATACATCCATATTATTTCATTACAGAATATTGTTATTTTTTTTTGTGCCAGAACTCAAGAAATTGTCTCATGCGAGCTCATAACAAGAACATGGTGGATGATTTATTATTGTTATTATTAAGTAAAATAGAGTTAAGTAGTAGTTATAAGCTTTTTTTTTTTGCGAGATCTAGTGGAAGCCATAAAGAAATGCAAGTCCCACAATAGCGAGCGCCATACCATAAAAACCGGCACAATAAACAAGACGTAAAAGTCGATGCTGATAGCTTGCTTCAATAATAAAAGTAACAACAGCAAGAGCAACAAAACTAATACATATGTGTTAAAAGAGATAAAAGAACACAAAAAAAAACAATTACTTACACCCATGAAATAACCATTGCACCACGTCTTGAAGCACGAGCAAATGTATTAAGCGTAAGTACGCTAAGTAGCATTAATACAAGGTCACGCATTAAATCATGGCCACGATTTAATCGGTTCTATTATACTTTTAGTTTTAGAACACATAAAAATACATAAGTAAGTGGTAACTTACAAAGACGTTGACAGACCAAGTTGGAGCTGCAAAAAGTGGCTTTCGAGCTTCGACAATTTGCCCAGTTTGTGGATCTGTATAAGTTTCTCCAGGAGCAATGGTGCTACTATTTATACCTTCACAACTTTGAACTACTTGTCCATCACCACCAAAAATATTACGTACAAACCAAGTGAGAGCCCACAAAATCCATAATGTAATGAAAGCAATCCATGTAACACGTACATGCCAATCTGTCAAAAAAGCTTGAATAGATAATAACTGTTTTTGGGCAAGGTTAACTACAGCAGCGTCTTCCATTTTTAAATTTAACTATTAACGAGAAAAACAGAGTAGTAAATGGCCTTCAAGTTTCTTTGTGCCTTTTATCTTTATATGATGTTTCTGAGTATTGAATTGGAGAGCATGGTATAAGGAAAAAAAAACCCCCCGAGACAAAACATGAAAAAGCAATTTGTAAATGCTGAAAGGGGTTTCAACATTGTGAGTATTTTAGCAGTGAAACGGATATAGTTTATACATAAGCCATAAATACTCACATAGGACAGGGGAAGAAAACATAATTTTTTTGTTCAGCCACCTGAAACACATTCGTTTAACTATATTTTTATTATATCATCCCAAGCTATTGGGTTTTCATTTCTAATCCATATAATGACACATCCGACCCTTGTAAAGCATGAAAAATAATAGCTGCACCTTCCTTTGAGCATACCTCATTATGCTCTAAACATTGTGACAAATGAACGCCTAGATTTCCAATGAGCTCACAATAAAATAGTACTAGTCAAGGACTTACATGATGGACAGCCAGATTCACAAGAACAGTTCTCTATCTGCTTAATGCATGTATTAAGCAAATGGTCAAAAAACTCAAAAATTTTCCTTGAGACGCCAGATGGTTGAAACTCATAAAGTGCAATCCTAAATATCATTATTTATAGCAAGGGAAGAGGTTACATTTAGTTTTCGTTTTCTTTTTTTTTAAAAAAAAGAAGAAGAAAAAAAGAAACCTTACCTGTTGGGTCTTTGTCGAGTTGCATGTGGATTTTTACATTCTGTTCTTATATCTCTTGGCGATGTGGTTGTGTATCGAGGGAGACACGTTATTAAACAATGCGCTAATTTTAAAAACAAATAAAAAATTACAAAAAGTAGATAAACAAAAACATATAAAAAATCACGGTACATGATGCATGAATTGCCGCCATTGGATCAATGTCAAGTGACTCTAGCCGGGAAATAGCTTGCCCAGGGATATCAACCCACACACCTGTCGAGTGGATAACAAATGGATCCATGTAGACATCATGTGAATCCATAATGCGGCCTTTTCTATCGAGTCGATAATAGCCAAATACCACTGTTTTCACTATTTGCAATGATGATTAGAAACTAAGGAAGGTGTAAAGTTATTCTTTTACCTTTCAATTTTCCGAGGGTGACAAAGTTTTTTGTTTGATTGATATGTTTCGTACTTGTTGTGCTTAGTACATCGACATCAGTAAAATCTCTTTGTCTGGTAGTCCAATCCACTCGAGTTAAACGTACTTTTGCATATCGCTGATCTACGTTACATTCTTCTACGTGGTATGAAATACCCTGATGAATGAAGATCGCACCTAATTCATAGCAATTATCACTATTGTTTGTTCATCTCTCATTATCATTGTTATTACATACCCTGATATATTTCAAATCCTGCTCTTGAAATTTCAATTTCTTCGATAATTATATTACGATCATTTGTTACATCTACCACAGCAAATACTTCCTCCGTAACATTACGAATTTGTACGAATTGTTGAGGGTAAGGTCTGAAACGTGGATCAGGCCTATATTTCTGTAAAAAAAAAACATATATATATAAACAGATATTAATATAAGACTATTGTTGGTGTTTTCGTATATTACGCACATCATGATCTACTTGAAAAAGGTGGTTTTTGCATATAATTTCAATATCTGAACCAAAGAAAACTTCATCGTCTGGTATGGTGATAGGCATCTCTTCTGCTGCGCACTGTAAATGACTCTCCAATACAAATGAATTTTCTAACCCAATAGACATTTGTTCAGGTTTTTTCTCAAATAAAACATTCGGATTTCGCTATATTTATAAAAAACTTTTGTCAGTAGATAAAGCATACATTTTGTTTTGTTTTTTTACCGCATAATACTGATCCAGTGGACTTTGATCGGTTATAATCAGTGATACAGAGTCGGTATTACGTCTTCCTGAACGACCTGATTGTTGCCACTGTATTATTTTAATTAAAAAAAAAATCATTGGTATGATGGAATGGTTTCTGTTTTAACTTACTAATGAAGAAATAGACCATGGTACACCTACCATAATTACAGCGTCTATATTGAAAAGTTACTTGTAAGAATTGTTTTGGTTTACGTTTCTCTTTTTTTTTTCTTTTTTTTTTTACCAAGTGAGCCAATATCCACGCCCAATTCCAACGCATTGGTAGCAATGACAGCCATTAAATCACCATTAAAAAGTTGGCTTTCAATTCGCCTTCTGTCTTGTGGAGTATATCCTCCTCTATAAGTCATAATCTTATCTAGGAGTTGTTGCTGTTGCTTTTGCTGTAGGTTTTCACGCACTTGCTTCATGACCAGCTCACACGTCTTTCGAACTTTGCAAAAGACAATAGTACGAATATTGTTTTTAACAAAATATTCCAATATCTCGGCCCCTTCTGAAACTGGATGTTTTCGACCTTGTCTTGCATCAGATGGATTGATAAGAGGTGGATTCCAAACAATAAATTCCTATTGATTCACCACCTCATTATTTTTTAAAGACTCCACTTTTTCTGAATATTTATAACTACCTTTTTACCACAAGGTGCACCATCTTCTTCTATTAGCTTTATATTATCTATTCCACATAATGCTTTCATGTGCTTTATGTTTTAAACGGTTATATATATGAATACTAATAATATATATATTCTTTTTTTACCTGATCAGGATCAATAATTGTTGCGCTACAGGATATAAATAACATTTCTTGATTTCCATAAGATTCGCATATTCTCCTTAATCGACGTAGGATGAGACCAATATGAGTTCCAAACAAACCATTATAAACGTGTATTTCTTATAAAAAGAAAAAGTTGTTAAGGAAAAGAAACTTTTTTTTTCTTACGTTACCATCAATCACAATATATTTTAGCTGATAAAAGAACGATTGCCATAATTTTGAATTAGGTAAAATTGCATGATGAAGCATATCGGGATTAGTAAAAATCACACTTGCGTTTGATCTGATAAAGCGACGTTGCTCTAATGGAGTGTCACCATCAAACGTATCAATCTTATAATAAGATGAATGAGTGGACCTAATATATTTTTATTATACATTATATATACCTTGATGTCACCAAGATTTGGTATTTTATTTAACAGTGCTTGAAAGGCACGCTTTTGATCTTGTGCTAATGCTTTTGTTGGAAATAAGTAAATCGCCCTGTTGTTTTTATTGCACAAAAGGCTTTCTAGTACTGGTATTTGGTAGATAAGAGATTTGCCACTTATTGTAAAACCTAAGGTTACTCTTGACTCTCCTACTATTTGTTTTGTTCATAAAGTGCTATATATATACCTTGCTGTTGAAGTAGATACAATGACATTTTGATGGCTGTACAGGCCATTTAAAGCTTCCGTTTGATGAATATAAAGCTGTTTGATACCGTTCTGATTCAAAGCATCACTAACTTCTAGAGATAAAGGTCTTTCTAGTTGACCTATGTAGCTCTTTTAATATGCAAGATTTTAAAAGTTTTGTTTTTATAGTACACACCATATTTTGGTATTTTATTAGGGAATGTTCGCTGTTCCACCAATTGATTACTGTAGAAAGTTTCTTTTTTCAAGCTATCAAGTATTTCAATCAAAGATTTTGGTTCAAGCACTTCTTTCTTTTCTTCTCCTTCCTTTACTATTGTATGAAGAGGAAGAACGGGAATAAATTCCTTTCGTTTCTCTTTAAGGTAAGAATCAGGATCAACAGCTTTTTCTTTGCACGCATGAAGAAATTGGTCAAGACAAGTTAAAAATTGTCGTTGGTTATCGTCTATTATTTTTTTGATGGCATCGGTTTTCATAGGCTTATTGCCACTCTTCTTTTTCTTTTTGGGCCCAAAATCTAGTTCCAATATCTGATCTATTTCGTACTCAAAGTGTATAAAGGAAGGTACTACGACGTTGACGCCTGCCAGTTCTTCTATTGTCAGGTCTGGAACGGCCTTCTTTAAACCCTCAAAAGTGAGTCTAGCTTCAGTTAGCCTAGCACTGCAAAAGGCACAAAACACATTGAGTTGTTCAAATATATTTTTTAAACGTTTGACTTCATTTGTTAGCTTGGGTAAATTAAATAGTGTTGTCTTTTGTTTCTTGGTGTCGTTGCTTGCGCAGTTATTTTTGATATTTCTTTTAGACATGAGAAAGAGAAGAAGGAAGTAAAAAATGAAGAGACACAAGAAAGAAAGGTCACACATATTACTTTCTATTGGTAAACCTAAAAAACGCTTGGGTCAAAACAAAAAAGTGAACAAAAAAAAGATCAACCAATTATCATGAAGATCTATTTTAAAATTGTTATACAAAGAAAAAAGGTTGTTTTATAAAAACCACCTTTCAAACACGTTTTTCTTTTTCCATTACATCTACCATCATCACTTTCTTTATCTCAGATTGAATATAAAGCAACTATAAATGAGGAAGAAAATGGCGTAGAAAACAAAACATCAAAACAGTATTAAACAGAAAATAACGTGCGTGCTTGTGCTTGTGTTTGTGTGTGCGTACTGTTTACTTTTTGTAACACCGAAACAAATTATTATGGTAAGGAACACATACACAATTGTTTTTTGTATTTAAAATAATAGCGTCTTGTTCTTTTTTCTCTTTTTTCTCTCTTCTAATTTACTTTTCATCTTTCTCTTGTTTAAACCAGCCCATTTAATATAAACAAAACAAAACAAAAAGATAAACGCCTCTTTAATATCTATCTTCTTCTCTTAATCCACTCATATACATACATACATATAAACATAAAATGAATAACACAACAAGCATGAATTACGGCCATCGTCGCTCCATCATTCAGGACGGAGATCAGATATTAGAGTCTGCGGGACAGCACCTCTCTGCTGCCTGCATCGCACAGTGGGTACAGCGTAGACCAAGCGCAACTGCCGTTTTAACTCTTGAAGGTGGAGATGAAATCCGCTTACCTGTCTATGCCCTGCGACGAAGAGATGCCGTAGTAGCTGATCTTCCTGACGCCCCTCTTGGAATTACAGCATTGTAACCATATCAACTATTCTCAAGAATATACAATGCTCTTATCTCTATTTCTTTCTTTTTCCCCTCACTTAAACACGTATAAGCGATTTACAACACACGTACTTACATTATATTACAATCTTATGTATACACTCTTTTTTTTTATATCTTTTGCTGTTTATCTTTTACATATATACTTTTTTTTCTTAATAGACTTTCTTTATACATAGTTATATTCATTATATATATATATATTTTAAAAAATAAAATATCGACTTTTTGCTATATGTTTTATATTCATAGAGACCAACAAGAACAGTATTTATCCATTCATATGGCCATAACTTAAATTGATACAAAAAAAAAAACTTGTTTGTTTATCTTGTTTTTTTTTTTTACGCAAAAAGACTATATACTTTTTTCTTTTTTACTCATCAAATTGTAGACATAGACTCACCTTCCTTTCGCTTGCTTTATGAAATAAACGTGGCTGACGGATGATAGCATAATGTTGATTCTGCATACTGTCTTTTTCAAGAAAATGAGAATAAATTTCAAATTAATGAGAAAAGTTTTTCAAA
>VCJE01001125.1:16643-28017 GCA_024140265.1 Backusella liffmaniae | reverse complement strand
AAAGGCAAAAAAAAAAAAAATGTCGTAACACTATACTAAAATTATAATTATGCATACCACTTTATTCTTTTTTTTTTCTTTTGAAACACTTCACTTAAGCGAATAAACTTCGTTGCCATGCCTAGTTATACATAAAAGTATATCACAGTATTGGGCGTTTCACCAACATTAAATATCAACCAGGATTGAAATAAAGTAGGATGGTATCCCAATGAATTGGATTTTATTTTTTTATACGTATCACTTTCTCATAACTGGGTAACTGCATGAGAGTTCAGTGTAAGACTATGGTCACAATAAATCAAAATTAGTATCCTGGAGGGTATACATTTTTGTTGAACTTTAAGATCACATCTCTACTTCTACAGAAACTGTATTTATTTATCCCGTCAGCTCGGATTGATTCTGAAAGTTAATAAAAGAAGTATCGTGTTTTTAATTTATATAGTTTCTCTATTTTGCTCTGTGTTTTCATATTTTAATTCATATCCGAGTTTCATGCAAATGATAGCAAGTAAAATACAGAGATAAGGTCACATTTTGAAACGTAGTAACAATATTGTTTGAGTATATACAAACAATTCAAAACGTTGCTACTTTTACAAACAGGACCAATTTTACAATATGGATCCACCTTGTATTTTCAACAGTTGTTTCATGATTTACAAGTCCCCCACTCATTTATCCATTGGTTATAAAGTAAGACATTGTATATAAATTAGGCTTATCGTTCACATTAAAGAACAATCATCGTTTATTCATACAGAAAACAGCAAAAAATTTAAGAAAAAATACTGCAGACTGCGAGATTTGAACTCGCGCCACTTGCGTGAATACGACCTGAACGTATCGCCTTAGACCACTCGGCCAAATCTGCTTTTTAAATTTGGGCAGAAAAATAAAAGTTTATATGTTACTAAGTCACGTGACCCTAAGCGCACGCAGAAATTCTTACACACTTCTTTGATCTTTCGGACGCTATGTATGGGCATTTGTTGAAAGATAGATACATTTAAAACCCCAATAGAAATAAAAGTAGTAATTTACATAGAACTTCTTGTTTACAAGAGTAAAATTAGCGTCAAGTCTATTTGAGAGGTTGTGCTTGTATATGACAGTCAAAATTCTAACATTAAAGACTTGATGTGGAGTACTTCATTATTAGGAAATAAATATATCGTTTAAAATAAGAATTTCTGTGTATTATTTCTCGGCTATTACCTATGGATTTGGTTTAACTTTAGCTTGGAACTTATGGTATTTATAAGAACCATGACTATACAATGAACAATTGAGGAAAATAGCCTTGATGACTATAGCCAAAAATGTTGTCTTATGACAACTATTTAAATTTATAATTCCTGCCCATCGATTAAAGTTTATTTCTTTCTTTTCCATTTTATTATTTAAAATTAAATACTTACATCATGGATAAACTACCAACAGAAATTTTACACACCATCTTTATTCACTTACCAATAATACAAAAACAAGAATCCATGTTAGTTTGTCGCCATTGGAAAGAGGTTATATCCGCTCGCAGTTTATTTCACACGATAGACTGTAGTTGTACAAAAGTATTTCACAATCTTATTGAGATGATCAATAAGTCGCCGTCTATTAGCAATCAGGTACAAAATCTAAAGCTGCACGGTAGTTTTGAAGGAGGCGACAATTTACTTTTGCTGGATTCACTGTCTCCGCTGTTATCCTCTGATTCTATTATCAACCAAACTTTACAAATTTTTCTTAATCTTCGGGAAATAGAGTTTAAACCCTTTCGCCCAAAACCTTTGGAAGACCATAGTTTCATCGAAACTTCTGATCTGATACCGATGCCAAGTAGAATTGAATCAATTTGCGAATATGGTACAGCAATCATGACATGTTCGTTAGCAAAGTTTGGATTGTGCTCTCATCTTGTTTCTCTAAAGCTGCATCTAATAAGCTTTTATTCCAGAACAGACCCGGGTGTGCTCTGTTCTCTTTTAAAAAATATGCCTGTTTTAGAGAATTTAGAACTTTGGAGCCAATTTATCACACCAAATCATTGTGAAACAGTACATAGCAATATACAATCATTAAAGTGTCTCAGTCTCCGATGTATTGAACATGGTGGTGATGATACAAATTTTGGAAATATTCAGCCATCTCCTTCTATTACAAAGTTATACTTACAAGTATCGATTGTTGAACCTATAGATATTAGCAAGTGGTTTCGCTACATTGATGATAAATATCCTAATTTACAACACTTTCACTTCGGTAATTCTAGGCCCGTCTATAGGCATGAACCAAAAGTGTTGCGACAAAATTGGGATTCACAGTTAACATCTTTGGGCCTTGCATTCGGACATTTTGATTCATCTTTGTTTCGTATCCTGGATAAGTCTGGCTGCAAAGTCAAAAACTTGAAGTTGGCAGGAGGAACCTTTGAAATCGTTGATGCCTTGATTAGATCTAACCAGTGTCATTATATCAAAGTGCTTGATATAGACATGAAATATGTTTTTTCTCACGCATGGTTAGAAAAATTAAAGAAACTTGAAGCTCTTTCGCTCAAATCGGACAGTCAGGACATAGCCAAAGTATCAGATATTTTTCAATTTTGCCCTGACACTGTAGAATCAGTAGACATCAGAGGATATCAAGTAGAAATTAATTCCGAAGCAATGAACCAAAGATTTTCAATCAAGGAGCTGTCGATCGATCATACCAAGAAAAATTCACAAATGGCCGCCTTTATTGAAAACTGCTTTCCGCACTTGAAATCATTATCTATACGCAAAGTTCTTGATGGTAGCGAAATTTACGAGTTTCCAAATCATCACTTTTCCAAATTGGACATTGGCTTTCACGGACTTTTCGGTTTTAATCTTTCAGTGACAACATTAAATGACAATATTACTCGTTATTACAACTTATCCAATCGACTGATGTGGACGGGACGACAAAAGTACGAAAGTTATATTTCCCCTGTTCCAAAAGAAAATATTACAGATGGTACACATATAAACTTAATCTGCGGTTCCATTAATGACGCTATTTTTGGCGGTTTATATTTATCTTTGATAAAACAAAACAGACTACTGTCGTATTGATTCTCTGATATTCAAGCCTAATTTAAATATATGAATATTGCTTAATAAAAACCTACTAGCACAATTAAACCTTTTGTAAAATAGTTTATTAATATACATAATAATGCTAAAAAAAGAAGTAGCCAAAAGAGCATACAATGCATTCTAGAAGAACAAATTAAGGAGCTGTAGTATGGTTATTTATATAAAACATTGATATACTAACTTTTGGTCTTGAATATTGGTTCACAATGCCAATCAAATGCACCGTTACTGTGACTGTTAAATATTTTATCCCTTGGTGAAAATGGATTTTCCTGGGGGATTTTTTTTTTTGCACATTTTTTATTTGGATTAAGGAACATGTCAAAAAGTATCAAAGCCCTCAGCTTGAAAGGAAAACAAGACTGGAACACCTCAGTGTACTGCTTTTCTCGCAATGCACGCAACAATATGATGTGGGAAAAGGACGGTGCTAGTAAAGCTGCTTTGAAGCATTTCTTCCAAAAGCACTTGACATCTACCCCTGCCTTCAAACATTCACCTTCAAAAGTTACGATTCAATTATTTTATTACACAGATCCTCTTGTCAATGCAGCTGAATTCAAATTAGAACCCCTGGAAAAGCTTATCAGCTCCCTTTATCCCAACAAATATGTCGATTTACGCTTTGTCAAAGTCCATTATCCTTACATGAATGCAGAGATTCTTGCTCAATATTTAACAATCAACTCCGAGCGTGTTGGGTGGTCTCAGTTGACCCGTAAGTTCATGAAGGGTGTTCCCATGGTAAAGCCACCACTTCCACACAACATGCCTTTTGGCGTACAATGGAATAGCTTGTTACCTCAGGTTTCAAATGGACAAATCACCTCTGCTATTCAAGGTATTAAATATCAAGTATCAGGTCGTCTTGGACGTAGAAAGGGTGCATCCAGAACCCAGGTTATGCGTAAATCTCTCGGTACTTTCCAATTTACTAGTCATAAATCTCTGGTTGATGTTGGTCGTCATACCTTTGCCAATAAGAATGGTAGTATTACTGTCAAGGTGTGGATTTCAACTGCCTTGTTTGGTGTTGGTGCATTAGCAAACAAGATAGGAAGAAAGGCTGTAGAATCAGCTAAACTTTAGATGTATTTTTTTGTATGTAAAAGATTAAATAAAAAGATAAGATTTAATATTATTATGATTATTGCGAGTCATATGTGTGTATTGTTATGTTCATTTTATAAATGAGTAACTAAGTAATAAATATATATATTTATATTGATTTATATATTGAAATGTCAAGAACATCATACAAAAAGCAATGTGTATGTAGCAGCTGAGAAATAAAATGACTTTTGTTCTGATATCGGTTTTCAGGCTATTTTATTGTGCAACATAATGCTGAAAGGCATTTGGAGGACTCCCGCATTTAGAACTCAACACCTCGTTCTTCTTTTCCTCAATCCAATTTAGATTTTCATCGTATTTTATCTCTTTTGTTTTGGATTTCTTTTCTCATTCTCATTCTCTTTCTCTTTTTCTTTTTCTTTTTCTTTTTCTTTTTCTTCTCTTTACTTTATATTTTATATTTTACGTTTTTTTTTTTCATTCCTTTTCTCTTTAAGAAAGTCAGTTATTTGGTTTTAACCCAATAAAAGCAAACTCCAATCATTTTATTATATTATTTCTAAAGGCGTGATGGAGAACAATCTTGAAACGCTGGAACAACAAACTGCCCCTGAAAGTACTCGAGGACTTTTTGATACTCCTGCTGAAAAAAAGGTAGGTTAAATGCGTGAGAGAAAATTGAATAGACAACATAGTAAATCTTTACTATTATTTTAGTTTCCTTCCCACAGAGAAAGTGCACCTGTGCCTGATAAAAGACGCTCTTTCCAATCAATCGGTCCTCTTGAGCCTTCACGTTCGCGACCACTTATCTCACAGCAGCAACAGAAGCAGCCTCAGAACCGTGGCCATCAGCGTTCTCGATCTGCTAGTGCATCTGATTTCTTAACTAATCAAGGTGGACGCCGAAATTTTGGGTTGCAGACGTTGATGGAGGAGGAAGATGCCCAAAGGAAGAAAAAGGAAAAGGGAACGGTAGACTCTTTGCAGGAAATGATCAATACCTTAAAGAATTTACCACCCATTATCTCTACGAATGGTACAAATGGTAGTCACCCACTTTCTAAGGACGATCGGATGAGCAACAGTGGTGGTAATGGTAGATCTTTTGGACATCGAAAGCAACAAAGTATGTCAGCTCTTGTGAGCGGAGGAGCAAGAAATCATCAGGTCACCACTAATAAACGAATGTCGTACAACAACGGCTCCGATATGCAGACTGTAACCCAAAATACAGTGCAAGACTTTCGGGCAGTTTCCGATGGGAAGAACAACTCGTTTGATAGTAATAGACGCCGTTCAAAGCGCTCTCAGAGTGTATCAAGTTATGTAAGGAGAGACAGTACAAACGGTCTCTCCAGGGATGAAGCTCTTGCTGAGGCTGAGGCAAAGTTAATGGGAACTTTTCAACTCAACAACAAAAAAGAGGACGATAACAGACGATCACTCGATTTCTACTCTCGCCAACTTCCTAGACGCTATTCTGAATCATCTGGTAGCTTTGATCCAAGCCCAGTGGTTGTGAATAAGAGTGTTTCTTCTGGAATATCTCGACGTACTTCACTTCAGCTCCCTACCTTGAGCGAAAATGCAGTGGTTGAAAATGATGGTGTGATAGGTGGTCGTAGACGCATTACATTCAACAAACCCTTGAATGTATCTGCTGCAAACAGCTTTAACCCTGCGGATGACTATACACAGGACCGACGACTCTCTGCTGGTGGTCATCAGCGTCGCTCATCTCGTAACCTAGATATGGATTGGAGAGCAACTGCAAGCAGCAACGTCCCATTCTCAGCACCATCAAGTCCCCTCAAAAACAACTTCAACCTTGTCCCATTTACGCCTACCCGTGTTAACTTCTCAAGAGACGACGCCAATCCACACCAACGCCGCCCCTTATTTGTCGCTCATTTGCCCTTTTCTGCTTTACCACCTTTGTTCCGCGTGCGTCAGCTTGTTAAAGGCACTTTACGCGTCAATAAGCGCAACAGAAGTGATGCTTATGTTTATTGTGAAGAATTAGATACAGATATTTATGTTTGTGGCTCTCGTGATCGCAACAGAGCCCTTGAGGGTGATGTTGTAGCAGTTCGCTTAGCAGATGTGGAGAAAGTGTTGCGTGAAAAAAAGGAAAAAGAGGAAGCAAAACTTGCCCGTAACGGTGGTCAAACAAAAGTACGTTTGCCTGATGAAGAGGATGAGAACGAAGTCATATTTGGAGGTGATGATGATGTTGATGTTGTTAAACCTAAATATGCTGGTGTTGTTGTTGCCATTTTGGAAAGAGCTCAAAATCAAGTTTTCTCTGGGTAAGTGTAAAAGAAGTGAGAGGGGGCTTACCACAGTGTATTGGTGAGTTATTCTGACGTCCTTTTTATTTTAGTACTTTAACTTTAATGAGACCTAATAACAAGCGTGCAGAAGAAGAAAAAGCTGCAGAGGAAGCAAGAAAATCAATCCATGGATCAAGTGATTTACCAAAGAAAGCTGCACCAAGAATTGTTTGGTTCAAGTCAACTGACAAACGTGTTCCTTTGATTGCTATTCCTATTGAACAGGCACCAAGGGACTTTACCGAAAACAGTGAAGCTTATAACACTCGTCTTTTTGTGGTATGCATTCTATATTAGGATAGTCGTTATTTATACTCATTAATATCATTTCATTTATAATTATTAGGGTTCAATGAAAAGATGGCCAATCACCTCTCTTCATCCTTTTGGTACTTTAGAGCGGGAACTTGGCTCTGTGTACGAGCTTACAACTCAGACGAAGGCTATTTTAGCTGACAATAACGTTACTGATTCTGAATTCTCAGAAGCAGTGATGAGTTGTTTACCCACTTTACCATTCAGTATGGTAGGTGACGAGAGCCGCCGTGATTTGAGGGATAGTGTTACATTCACTATTGATTCTGCTGATTCTGATGGTAAGTAAAGCAAGCTTGGGATAGTTTCAAGTTGTACAACCTAAATAACCTCAATATATGTTACACATAGTACTTGATGATGCATTATCAATTAAAAAGCTGGAAGGCGATGTTTATGAAGTGGGAGTTCATATTAGTGATGTTACTTATTTCATCAAGTCACAGTCTGCTCTTGATAAGGAAGCCAGAGCACGAGGAGTTCGAGTTGATTTATTGCACTCATCAGTACCTATGTTGCCAGAAACATTAACAAAGGAGGTCACCAATTTGATGCCCAATGAAACAAGGTAAAAATAATATATATATGTAGATAGACATAAGCCCAGGAGAGGTTTATAATAAGAAAGAGATGGTGGAAAAATGAGGATTTGTATTAACTAGCCATTATACCATTTAGATTGACTTTTTCTGTTATTTGGAAGATGAATGCTAAGGGAGAGATTTTGGATACCTGGTATGGAAAGACCATTATCCGGTAAGACAAAAAATGAAAAAATGAAAACCATTAAACCTTAACCTTGAAATTTATTTTTATTTTTTATTTGTACCTTTGTAGATCATCTGCAAAACTAACATTTGAGGACGCACAATATATTTTGGACAAGGAACTATTAAAAGATATTTCTGATTCCAATTTGTCCTCCCAAATATCAGCTGATGTTACTCAACTTTATGCATTAGCCAGTGAACTTCGTCGTGGAAGAGAAACAAAGGGAATATTTACTCAGATGCGTGACGAACTCAAATATGAATTCGAAGATGGAAACACAGAGGAACCTATCACTGTTTCTATTAGTAGCAAGAAGAGTGTGGCTACCGTTGTAAATGAATTCCTATTATTGGCCAATACCAGTGTAGCCCAAAAAATTGCTGATCACTTCCCCAACCATGCTCTGTTACGCAGACATGCGTCACCTTACGAAAACAAAATTGTAAGTACTTTTAATAGCAAAAAAAGAAAAAAAAAGTCGGATGATTTATTTCATGATAATAGAATGAACTTCGTGATTATACTGCTCGTCATTTGGGTGTTAAACTCGACACAACGAATGCTGGTTCTCTGGAGTCTTCCATTCGTACCATTGAAGATCCTAAGCTTCGTAAACTTATCTCTACTCTTGTATTAAAGACATTCCAACCTCCCAAGTATTTCTGCGCTGGAAGCATTGATATTTCAAAATATTCCCATTACGCTTTAAATACATCATTGTATACTCACTTTACTGCACCAAGCAAGAGATTTTCAGATATTATTGTTCATCGTCAACTTGAAGCTGCCATATCGGAAGGTTTGTAAAAAGAAAGAGAAGGAGAAAGATAAAATTTAATTAAATTGGTCTTTTTCTATATAGAAAAACGCTTCCCTCTTGATCGTGACACTATTCAAAAACTTGCCCAACATTGCAATGTAAAGAAAAATGCAGCAATCTATGCCCGTGAACAAAGCAGTCAATTATTTTTGGGTATTCATCTTCAGAAATTATCTCTTCAACAACAAAAGGCATCCATTATACCTAACAGCCCTTCGGTTGTATTCCGTGAAGCCATTGTGATCTCTGTGTTTGATCAGTGCTTTGATATTATTATCCCAGAGCTTAATCTGGAAAGACGTATTCATCTTGCTTGTCTTCCAGTTTGGAGATACGATCATAGCGCTCAGAACGGCACACTTACTATGTTTTGGAGAAAAGGAGTTGATACATCAACAGGAAAACAGGGTGATTGGAGTTTGTCTGATGAGGAGGACGATGACGAAATGGACGAAGATGCATTATTGGAAGAAATGAATCAAGGATCGGATGATGCTTCCTCTCCTGCTCAAGAAGATTATAAAAACCCTGTTGCTACAGAGGATGATTCGTCTATTGTTAGTAAACTTACAGTGAAGGAAGCCATCAACGACCCCGTTGTTCCAAAGAAGACAGTTTCTACACCTCTAGCTCGTATCCCTGAGCCTACAAGATCTACTAATAGACGTGCATCCATCGTACGTGCTAGACTTTCTGACAGTACTGCTTACAGTACAGAGCAAGGTTATCAAACAATCAAGGCATTGGATAAAATTCGGGTTGTCATCATTACCGAGATGACCAGAACACCTCCTACAATTCGTATCTTGGCCGCCAACCCTTTCTCTTAAATCAGTGACCTTTTTTTGTTTTTTTTTCCTTTCCAGTTCTAGCCTATTCTTATTTGCTATACTTCTTTTTTATTCACATTTATTATTACTCTTACCAACGTTATTTCCGAAGGTATTTCAATATTGAAAACGAAATTTGATTTATTATCTATTCTATATAATTTACATTCACACCTATTTTATCTGGCCTTGTTTAAGTAAATGTACTTGTATATTATCATTTATTTTTGTTGTATTTAAATCCGACGCTTGAACATATACTTTAGTTTCTTTATTATGTAGTGACACGCATATATAGTATATATGTTAGTAATAGTATTCCTTAAGAACGAAGCATTCAATTTAAGCAAGGGCGATATGGAGCACTAATATTACGTAAGAATGGTGTTGAGAATGTATCTAATGCTCTGAAAACATCACCTTTTTAACACTATTACAAGTGAAAGTAGATTAGAAATAGGGGACCAATATATATGCAAAATTTACCCAAGCATCTGAAATGGCTGGTACAGAATTGAATGACTATATTCAAAATTTGAGAAACGCTCATGTACTAACCTTAAGGGCTATTAAGAGCTGCCATAATGTAGATACATCTGGAAGATCACTGTATTGGACACGCCTTCCCCTGGAGAGAGCATTAATAGATACCGAGGAAGAACAAGTTGGTTTCCGTAGGAGATGTTGAATTCCCAAATATATTCCGAATAATCTCTTTGTTATTGTTCGCTCATAATGTTCTTATTTTTATCAAGTATGTATGGCATCGTAAAAAAATAAAATTTTATTATCATTAATTTGATAAATAAACAGTACAAGAAATACTCGGTACAAATAAGCAAAGACAACAGCTAATCTTTTTTTAGGTTCAGAAAGCCGCAGAAACATGTATTGTCATGACAAACACCCATTAAAAATTCTACGTTTTGATTTACTCCGGCACAGGCAGCATCACATTTATCTGTATTCTTACAATCGTAGGAGCATTCACTATTTGCGTGGACTGTAAGTATAAGTACAAAAAAGAGTGATAAAATAATGGATTTATGGAGCATTTTTGAGATTAATAAAGTGTAAGTAAAAAAAAAACATTTTCAGCTTATTTTTATACTTTTTCTATGAAAAGGAGACTGTTTTTTTAAATGGAATATATCAACGTTCTACTCCCCATGTCGTGAGTACCCGATCGGAGGGAGAGCTTACAAAGGGAGTATATAGACATATTCGTTCCATTAATAATCTACTCTTGTAATTTGTTTACTACAAAGAAGTGATGCACATGTTTTCATCAAATTATATAGCAGGATTCGTGTTGAGGAAGCTAAGACTTGACTGTCATTGGGTCATTTGTACGATCTATAAATGGTAATGTGATAACAGCAAAGTATTATCTTAATAAAAGGAATTGTTGTATTTTTAGCATTGGGTTCTAGATTTCAAATACTTTTATTAATTTAAATACAAAAGATAGCAACTCTACTACAGTCATAACCTCAAATGTTTTTATAGACAAATATAGAAAAATCAGAGTGATGTTTTGACACGTTACACCGCACTTAACCTAATTTAAACGTTACTTTGAGTACTCAATGTTTTTCTCATTTGTAAATATACATACACTTATATATATATCAATACCGATAAACTAACAGTAAGGAGTTCAATGAACCTCAAAATATTAGATTTTATAATGAAAGTAAAAAACATGTAGAGGAAATGCCAATCCAGGTAATCCAAGACTTTTTTTTTAAAAAAAAAGAGAATTATATTTGCACTGCATGAAAAAAAAATTCTTTGTATATTATATGATTGGTGAATTTGAAGTTTGAACCCACTAATATTAATTACCTAACCCAGTATACTTATGCTACCAAAGTTAGAAGTTGGTAAGAATAAAGCGGCGGTAAGATTTTTTTTTGGACATTTAGAGTAATTTTTGTAATAGAATAATAGAACAAAATATAGACACAAAATTTATCTTTTATAAACTACCAGAAATATTTTTATATACACATCTATAGTTTTATTGGTATAGCATTAACAGTGGTTGGAAATAGTTTTCTAAGGGCATTATTTTTTAAGGAGGAATATACATAGATATCG
>VCJE01001075.1:62118-74337 GCA_024140265.1 Backusella liffmaniae | reverse complement strand
TTCCTTATTCATAAGAACATGTTTATTGCTGAATATAAGAGAAAAAACTGGGTTCCAAAAAAAAGAACAAAAAAACTGCAAGATTGAACAGCTTCCAAATTTGTATATCGTTTCCTTAATATGGAAGGCAGAGCGGTATTTAAATACCATGTAATTTTAGTATATAGATATAGATAAGAATTCTCTGCACGGAAGAACTTTTTCGTTTTTCTTTCTTCTCTTTTTTCATGTTTTTTTCGAAAAAAATTTTGACCTTGGCGACCATTTTTGGGTCTGCCTTGTTAACAAGCGCATTTGACTTCAAACAAATCCCTTTCAAAACAGAATCAGGCTATGACGCTCAAGGTTTTCATATTTTACAAAATGACGCAATAGAAGGGTATTCTGTTAGAATTAAAAAACCCGAATCATGCGAACAAGGCGTTCAAGTAAATAATAGCAAAACTACATACAAATTCACTCTTTTATTTACATGCATAGGTTACTTTTAATTTGATTTAGTATTCCGGCTATATCGACAAGCATGATACAGATGATCATTTCTTTTTTTATTTCTTTGAGTCAAGAACTGATCCTAGCAATGATCCTACTGTATTATGGTTAAACGGAGGTCCTGGATGCAGCTCTATGATGGGCTTATGGATGGAATTAGGGTAGGAAAAGTAAACAATAAATAGAAGGATATATAAATGACCTCTTTTTTTTTTGCATTGTTAATTCATATTAGTCCTTGTCGAGTAAACGAGTTTGGTAATGGCACAGCCAGAAACCCCTATAGTTGGAACACTGCTGCAAACATCGTATTTTTGGATCAGGTAAATATAGCTAGATAGATACACTCATGTATTTGTTATGACAAAAGAAAACAAGGAAATAATGAAAGAGGATGTAAAAGTAAAGCTATACTTAAAAACATTTACATGGGAAGCCTGTTAATGTAGGTTACAGCTATGGTAAGACGAAGGTAAGAAGCACTGAAGAGTCAGCGCGTGACGTTTACGCATTTTTACAACTCTTCTTGGGCGAATTTTCCGACTATGCAAGAGGTGATTTCCATATAAGCGGAGAATCCTATGGTGGTCACTATCTTCCTGCTTTGTCAACCGAGATCATTAATAACAACAAAGTGGCTGCTGATAAAGGATTACTTGAGTTGAACTATGAATCCATGTTGATTGGTAACGGATGGACCGACCCTCTTACACAATTCAAACATTATGAAACGTTTGCATGCGCTAATGACAGTCCTTACAAACCTATTTTTGATGACGAAACATGTGAAAAAATGAGAAATGCGTACCCTCGATGCGAAAAATTATCCAAGGCTTGTTACAGCTTACCATCTTCGTTAACGTGTATCCCTGCGGGCCTCTATTGTGAAAGGGTTACAAATGGACCTTTCGATAAAACAGGTCTCAATCCCTATGATATTCGTAAGAAATGCGAGGGTGACAGTGGGTTATGTTACAACTTGATTGAGGCGATTGAGGTATATGCAAACGATAAGGAAGTACGAGCCAACTTGGGCGTTGATGAGGCTGCTGGAAAATATGCGGGGTGTAGTGATTCAGTTGGTTACAGATTTTATCAGACCGGAGACGGGTAAAAATTTAAGAATATTCTAATTTGTCACTTATTTACTAATTTGTAAAAATATAACAGATCCAAAGACTTCACACATCACGTTGCAGATACGTTAGAGGCTGGTGTTCGTGTTTTACTTTATGTTGGTAAGTTAATAATATACGTACAAAATAAATAAATAAATAAAAATCTAATCTCTAAATTAACCTGTTAGGTGACATGGATTGGATCTGTAACTGGTGAGTATACCAATATATGTTTAATTTTCATTTTATATCAAGAGAGTGTATCATATTAATTAATATGGTGCCCGAATACCAACTCCAGAATATAATGAATGTGTGTATAATGATTTACTAATTTAATTTTTAATAATAGGGTTGGTAACTTAGCTTGGAGTTTAGACATGGATTGGTATGGAAAGGAGGACTATAACGTAGCAAAGACCGAGCCATGGTTCAGTGATCTTACTGGAAAAAAGGCCGGTGAAGTACGCAACTATGATAAGCTTACCTTTTTAAGAATATATGATGCTGGACATATGGTATACAATATTTAATTTATTACAGAAGGAATTCAAACTAACAATGTTATAATGGCACTGTATTAGGTTCCTTATGACCAACCAGAAAATGGACTGGATTTCTTTAACAAGTGGCTAAGCAACTCGACATTGGCCAATTGAAAAAAGGGCAGAGCAACCTTCTTTATCTAAAAGATATCCCAACTTTTCAGGACCATACCCTAATAAATGGCTTCATAGAACCTTTTTGTTCCCATAAAAAAATGGCTTCATCATAAGAAAATGGTATATTGATTTCAATTTTGTTTGTATTTCTTTCTTCCTCTTTTCTTTTGTGGCATAATATAAAGACGTATATCGACTAGAATCAACATATACGGAAGCTTGAGTCATTGTTTTTTGCAACAAACTAAAGTTTAGTAATAGTTCGATATCCCCAATGGCTACTTTGGTGTTTTATACGGAGTTTAAATAAGCCACCCAAAGGATATCTCTTCCTCACAGATCAGGAGGTTTCAGCAGTTTTTCATAAATTTATTATAACGTCTAAAACAAACATTTAACCAAACAAGAACACTTGACTAGAATTTCATAAAATCGAATCAAACTCAAGATATCCTATAAAAACTACTAATGAAACCTCCTATTATTACGAGAGTATAGGTATCTACCAATATTTTTCGGTCCAGTATTTCTGATATTCATCCTTTTGGGACAATGTTGTCCACAAAATACGGTAGCCATGGATACCAATGACTTGATATAATCGCTACAAAGGTATGACTAAAAAAAGGTGCGCACAGATCACCTGTTTTAAATCTTATCAAATGAAGCTTTCGTGTTGAAATGGTATAAATATCTGAGTTCATTAGAACTCGTATGCTTGGCGACAAGCAATACTTTATAATGCGTAGTGGTTCAGCTAGCTTTCAACATGGAGGCCTTGAAGCCCAGTTGTGAGACCAAAAATATACATATGTCACGGGTGGGGCGAAGCACTTTAAAAGCATATGTGATTTTAAGAAAACGAAAAGAAATAAATTGATTGTTGCTAAAAGTGGAAAATAGAAAGGTATAATATTTTATTTCTATAAAAAATAACGCTAAAGAGACTTTCTGTATTTATATTCATTTTAACGATAACCATAATAAATAAAGGTTAAAAAGAAAGATAAAGAAAAGGGGGACACCAATTTTTTTTTAATTGAAGCACTTTCCAATATATTGTTACACTTTTTAATGATTGAAGAAAATAAAGAGTGTAATTTCCCATATCAGAATAAAAAGCAATGTGTTGATCCTATGAACCAGCGTCATCATAAAAGATTGTATGATTTTTTTTGGAAATAAAAGGAGTCAAAAAATAAATTGGCATATGAATATTATCGTGATCGAAGTTTTTTTTTTTTTTTTTAAAAAAGCAAGGAGACAGATGAGTCTGTAACTGCGGTGCACTGTTCAGTTTTATTTCTGTTTTGTTGCTAATTGTTCACCTGGTTTGTATTTGTTTGTAAAATTGTAATACAGCTTATGAAAATCAATCGTAGATTACATATGATAATGCCTTTTTTTTTTTTTGCAAATCATATTTAATCTTGGATTTTTTTTGAAAACTATTTTCTTCTTCTTCTTCTTTTTACTCTCACTGTTCCTTTTTTACATTTCAACAAAAAGTAGTAACTTAAAATGCTATCTAAATTGGCATTACCCAGCCTAGAAATTAACAGCCTATCCATGAACGCCGGGCCACCTTCGCCCACACTTTCAACCACTTCACTTAGGTCTTCAGTTTCCTGGATGGCAGAAAAAACAAGCACTGAATTACTACCAATACTGAAGCATGTGTATAAGTCGTTAAAAGATAAAGAAAAGGGTATAGTAATATAAAGGAATTAGCCATATTATTTTTGTATTTATTTGTTGGGTTTATTTATTTTTCATGTGAAAATCAATAGATTTAGTACTTGCGGCCGAAATAGGGAAATCATTATTAGAACAAAATGTTCAATTAAAAAACAGTTATGACAAATTAGTTAAATTTTCCACTGGTACAATAGATAGCTCCTCGCTACAACAGGTTGATTCTGGTGATTACGGAGGAGCCGATTCTGGAATCGACTCGGCAGATGATGAAGAGGCTGATATACGATTTGTACCATCGCGTGGTACACGTGAAGCAATGATTGAGGTGCTCGAACGCAATAACCATGATCTGAATCAAAAGTTAGAACAAGCAATGGAATTTCAGGATAAAAATCGAAGAGCTCATACAAAAGATACCAAAAAACTGGAAAACGAGATCTCTTATCTTAAATCAAGCCTTGAAATTGCCGCTAATAAAATCCAAGAATTGCATGAAATGAACGAACGACAAAAAAAGGTTGAACCCCCGCCAAAGAACGACGACAATGATAGCGTTGTTGAAAAGCTATACGATCAGATATATTCCATCGAAGCTGAGAAGGAGGAGATGAACAAATCCAAATTGGAACTCGAATCAAAACTCTATGAAACATTAAAAGATCTCAAAAAATTAAAAAATCAATTTGAAAAATTCGAATTTACGGAACAAAATTTCAAGCAACTCAGCGAAGCCTATGAACGTCAGTTTTCTCATATCGACCAGCTAAACAATAGTCTCAAAGACCATCAGAATGTTCTCCAAAATCTTAAAGAAAAAGGTGTAAACATACACTCTGTTCGATCTACACCTACACCAAGTGTCATTGGTGATCAAGACGAAGAATATCAGTTGCGAAACACACTTATGGAAGAGCTGGAAACTCAATGGTTCAAAGCAAATGGAAGCAAATCAAGCTCACCTGCCAGATCTATAAATGAATCATTCCAATCATTCAAAGAAATAACTGAGTTTACCGAGAAATCTCTTACTGCTTTTTATCATGCACCATCAGTTGGTATGGAAACCGTTTTGTCAAAAGCTACAGGCATCGAACAAGACCTTTTGGATGACGCCTTAAAATTCATTGATCAGATCGAAAAGGAACATCTTCAAGATAAACAGCTTGTGCTATACAACTCATTTGGTGCAGACCAAAGTGCAGAAAAATCCGTACAGGAGCAGCAAGACCTGCTGGGATTAGAACCGATAAACCAATTTGAATTTAACATGATCAACTATGATGGTTATCCCTCTACCGACATCTATCCCAATCCTTCTCTATCAGACCAAAACATGCAAATTCAAAAACGAACAGATCTACCAAATACCTTTGTGGGTATACTCAAAAGGCACTTTAGACAATTGTTTAAAGTTGTTTGGAAATGGTGTCGTTTCGCTATTGTTCTTACGACAGCTCTTTTTATAAGTGCCTCGAAAGGACCTGACGCTTTGTTTATTAAAAACTGATTTTATTTATATTTTCATGCTATCATTATTATTACTATTTTGTTATTACACACATATAACCTATTTAAAGATATATGTATAACTCCTCTCATTTTTATCTCCAATCATTGAAAATCTATATAGTTATCTTTTATTACATAGTTTTTTATTATCATTTATTTTTATTTCTTCACAGAAATGTATTGTAAGCATATACATTATTCATAGTTAACATAATAAAATACATATCACTTTTTTTGTAAATGATTTACGATTATTTTTTTTACCCATAAATATAGTTTTTGTTTTTGTTTTTTTATTATTATTGTTTATTTCGTTGCAGAATCTGGTATATTTGATTGATATTTCGTCAAACGATGAGGTTTTGCAATTTTGATGATAGGATCCGGAGTAGTCTCGAAATCAGAATGTTCCTTTTTAAAATGTTTCGTATTGGGCTGAACAAAGTCATTGGTTGCGTGATCAGTTTCACTGTCTACTTTTGACTCGTAGTAATTCATAGTAGTTAGGGAGGTATCTTCGATCAATTCAATGTATGATTGCTGAATCCAGTCGATTGGAGATGGAGGTTTTTGGAAAAATCTGCCATCGAATTTCGGAATAAACGTTCCTCTAGAAATTTTGATGGTAGAAGAGTGGAGTGTGTCCATATTGGTATATTAAAAATAAAGAAACGAAATAAAAAGGAATGATTTTTTTGTGCTTACTTTTTTTCGTTATTTATTCTACCTAGAGATATCAATAAGGTATTTGTTTTTATTGTCCCACTTCCCGGAATAGGTCTATAAAATTTGTCACACAAGGAATGAACTAAAATTGCCTTGATCCTGGTTTCCTATTCTAATTACTCTACTCATTCCCATATGCTTATTATTGTATCAAGAACTCTATTTTTTGTTTTGTTTAGAAAAACTCGTTAGATCCTGTTTTAATATTAATTCATAAACAAGAACAGGTAATGATTTAAGTATGCACACTGCGTCACACGTCCAAAATAAAAATATCCTATTTTGTTCATAACAACAATAATAAACTTACAGTTTTGCTTTATGAATGATGGAAATCTTCCTCATGAAGTATTTCTGGTGCCAACTTGCGATTTTATACTAAATGAGGCCAAGAAAACGAAGCCACAAATTGAACAAAGTCACTCTACCTTCAATTATTCCAGAAAAAAAAGAAAACGAAAGGTGATTATCATGTCTGTAATAGTATATACGTGATTCTGTATTTCAATGTTGTTGATATTCAAAAATATAAACGTACGCTATTTTATGACTTAAACAATAAGATGTTGACTGCTGTTTATTTCATAAAAGACGTAAAAATAAAAACGGGAGGGATAATATTATTGGATCAACAGAAGTTGGATTATAGCGATACATGAAAAATAAATAAAAACGACTGGGATTGTGTCATTCATAAGCCCTACATATAACCCCTATTCGAAAGATTAGCTTAAAAGGCACATAACAAATCATACAAAAAAAAATATTCTAGTAGATAGTAGCTTATATTTTACCTGCGATAATCACCATCATCTTCAACAGGTGTAATAGGATCTGCAAAAGGGTCCAGAGGCTCTTCAGGTTCTTTGCGGATCGAGGTGTTAATACGTAACTCAGATACAGCATCTTCCAAAGGAGGAGAATATCTGTTGGGTGGAGGAGGAGGGGGTCTTGTTGCAGATTTTGGGCTGTCATAATAAGTAATCATAGGCCTCTCCTCGCGAGCTGCCAATGCGCTAGGTATCTCACCCACCGACATCATTTCATACATATCCAATGCCTTTAATAGATCCTCATTTGTTGCCAATAATGTACCAATCCACTCCTCATCTTCCACCAATCGAGCATATCTCACAATCTTTTTCTTGGACTCCTCACATTTAGCACGGTACTCCTTTAATTTTGAATCACGCAACAAATCTCTTTCCCATCTATCCTCTCGAGTGTTGATCAATTTCAATGCATTTACTAGATTATTTGAAAGCTGGTTTGCGAGAGCCAGTTCTTCTATAATCTTTGGCTTGGACTTTTCAAAGTTGAATACACGTTGTCTTCTTGGTGTTGTGTTGGATGATGAAGATGGTGGTACAGCACTGGAAGTACTGTAGCTGCGAGGTTTTGTCTGTGTAACAGGAACTTCAGATACAGGACGTTTAGGCTTGACCGGAGGAGGTAGGGATTTACGCTTTTCAGGCTGCTGTTTTTGTGGAACAGGTGAAGCTAGGCTTTGAGGTGTTCGTGGTGTCTGTGGAGATAGGGATTCAGGCGATCTAATTTGTCTATCTATATCTCTAGTCCTTATCACAGGCTTTTTCTATAACGATAATGTATATAAGAATAATTAGTAAAGAAGTACTCCCCCCCCTCTTCTTGTCTTCCTTCTCCTTGTTCCACAGTCGTCATATATTGACATGCTCGAAACGCCTATGTATGTGTATTATAATGATATACTTACACGTTGGCCTTTACCCATTTCGTAAAGTGACTTGATACGCTCCATACCAGGTTCCTTCTTATATTTAATAGTCCATACACCCAATAGTAGTGTGAGATCTTTCTTAACTGCTTTACTTTCGTCCTGGGCAGAAGAAAGAATAGAGTTCAGTATATAAATTATGTTGTCTAAGGTTATATATATCTATGTAAATACTTACAGGTGATGAGAGCATTGTTTCGAATCTTTGTATTAACTTATCATTAGCAAGAAGTGTCCCTAAGACAAACCGTAAATAAATTGAATTATCTATATTTAATATCACATATACGATATACTCACTATGAAACTGCTGGTTGCTGTTTTGCATCAACAACTGCAATAACTAAAATAAAAATAAATAGATTGCCTTTGTCAAAATAAATAATTAAATAAATACCTCTAATACTCGTAGCTTTTGTTGTGAGCCACCATGCTTCAATTTCTTTCTTATTGTCTCTACTGCTTCACCCGGTCCAGCTTGCTGCATAAACATGGACTCAGATAACTGCTGAAATATATACCAATCTACTTCTTCCATATTGGAGAGTTTCTCTGATAGAATAAAGTTTATATTTGATATTCGTTGTGTTTAAACTCAAACTTACCAATATATAAGGAAACTGATGTTTTTTGTATGTCCTCTGTAAAAAGTCCCATTCTTTACTGTTAATATTGATTGAATTTATAAATACGTAAAAAAAAACTAGAATAAGATAGAAATATGGCAATGATAAAAAAAAAGAAAGGAAGAGAAAGGAAGATAAAAAAATGATAAAAAATGATGTCAATAATGAAAAAAAAAAAAAAGAATGGTGTAACATTTTTATTTGGATCCAGCAACAAGTCCACTTTTTTACTAGTATACCTTTGCTGTTCTTACATCTTGTATAGTACTAGCATAGCATAATGGTAATAAAATTTGTCTTTTTATAATGATCTTGTTTAAATTTAAAATATCATTAATATGATTATCATATACAGAGTGGTAAAGAAAAGCTTCTTTTTTTCTATATCTTACTATTTGCAACATACTTTGTGCTTTTGTACAACTTTATATAAACATCCGACCTTCGATCTTTTAGATCTCTTCAAGATGTGACAAATTCTCAAGAATAGAAAAACACATGCATTTAATAATGATCCTGTTACTTTAATGACAGAAGCATGACGCAAACAAGTTTAATGTCCTGTTATGATATTGTATATTTAAATAAATGCCAAAAGTTGCCAGTCATCCCCTTTGCTTTTAGCTATTCATTTCCCCTTTTAAACTAAAATAAAAAAAAGTAAAACAACTCAAATTATGCTGTAATATCCTCCGCTCGAATATTAGAATAACTCGGTTATGCTATCTACTATATAAATTTTAGCGTTATGTTTTCTCATTGAAGCAAGGATATTTTTTCAAAGAAATAAATGTATAACGAAAAAAGGTAACGAAGGTTTGCTTTGGAAATTAAAGTTCTGGCTGTGTTTTACTTTATATTAAAAAAGAGCGATTTTCATTTGTCAACCATAATAGGTTAACCAAAAAGAAAAACCCTGCTTTCATAATGCAAGTTGATCTTTGCTTTATGAGCTAAAATCAATATCAACCTTAGTTCATATTTGATTATAAAAAAGAGAGGCTACATACGGAAAGAGTGCAGAAGAGTGTGTTTTGTTGGAAATAAGGATTTAGGTATAGGAAAGTCTGAGTTACTTGACAGCAACAGCAGTTTGTACAGGCACGAAATAGGCTTTTGTTTAAAGCTCAGCTGGCAGTGAAAGAAGCAAGTTTTTTTGTAGTGTTTTTAGTCAAACGGAGGCTCAGTAAGAATAAAAAAGTATATCTATTTTTATCCAAAATGCTCTACAGCTTGGATTTTTTTTTAAAGACAAGCAAGTTGCTGTAATGCTCAATCTCTTTCTCTTTGACTCTCAGAACCGCCTTTATATTAATAAATAACAACAGAAAAAACTCACTGGCAAAAGCATATCAACATTTCTTCAACAATTGTGAATATTAATGTTACACATATTGTATTTGGTGTAACTCTTTTCAAACTTATGCTTGTTTTATTGTTTAAGGCATTAACTCCGGAAATCACCATTATCACTATTTTTGTTCTGCTATATACTTTTTAATGCCCTTAAATCAACCACTAAACCTTTCCATATTTATTTTTCACCCTCTTAAAAAACATGTATATGTTTGTTTAGTGGAATGTAAAGGTAAAAAGTGTAAAGCGCTGATGGGAAAAGGTAAGTCTAATACGCGATAGTGACAAGGTAGTGAGCAGTGGTATAGTTGGAAGTGAATGAATATACGCTAATGGCATCATTGAGCCATGGCCATATGGATACACCACAATCATTTTTTAGTCCAGAGTGCGAATTTGATTTTAAAAAAAAAATGTGAATCCAATTCGTATTCATTGATATTGTAAATGAATTCAAGGTGTTTATGATGGATCATCTTTGTGAAATCTCAGGTCTATTGAGTTTCTCCATGACACGCAGATTGAGAAAGAGATGAAGAAATTCGACAAGATCGAGACCGCAAGCGGTAGTGTCACCGTATATGAAACGTTCAACCTTCTTTTCCTAAGCAGGTTTACTTTTGAGTTTCTTCATTATGAATTGGTTCATATAAATACAGTCAAGCTACATCGAGCTTAAATATATAAACATTTATTATTTCATGCTGCCATTTGAACATGGATTTTTAACATGGTCAGCATTACACCAAAAGTAGACTATTTCTCAGGCTACTAAATGAATTATCATCCCCTCTATCATAAAAAGGGTGTGCAATTAACCTTTATTATGAGTCAAAAGTACTTCAATATAAATATGTCATGTCACACTGTTTTTGTGTGTCTATTCCAAGAAAGAACAGCGAGCTCCCTATTTTGGAAAAACGAACTCGTAATCGCTCTTTATTTAGTGCTTTATCCCCGTTATTCGGCTGACTGGTTTTTGTTCTGATATATAAAGGATTCATTTTTTTTATTTATTTAAAATAGTGAAAGAATGAAATATAATCGATTAGGAAACACAGGTTTAAAAGTATCTCGTATATGTTTGGGTGGCATGAGTCTCGGAAGTCCCAATTGGTTTGCTTGGGTAAAAGGAGGAGCTGAGGCTGAAAGCATCATCAAAGCGGCATATGATGCTGGCATAAATTTTTTCGATACTGCCGATCTATACTCCAACGGTGAGAGTGAGGTTGTTTTAGGCAAAGCCCTGAAGGAAATCGGAGCAACTCGTAGTCGTATTGTCATTGCAACAAAGTTCTTTGCTCCGGTTTATGATCAAGACGAAACTCCTGATTTGCGCAATGTACGAACTGATGCCAGAATGGTCAATCGATGGGGTACCTCCCGTAAGCATATCTTTGATGCTGTAGAGGCATCATTGAAAAGATTGGATGTTGACTATATTGATCTTTACCAGGTTCATCGCCTTGACGGGGTAAGAAAAGATATAGAAACACATACACAGGTTATTTTAATATTATTTTTGTTAAATATATAGGAAACTCCTTTAGAAGAAACAATGGAAGCCTTGAATGATATTGTCCGTTCCGGAAAGGTTCGCTATATTGGAGCAAGTCTAATGAAGGCCTGGGAATTCCAAAAGATGAACCACATTGCCGAAAAAAATGGCTGGGCCAAGTTCATCAGCATGCAAAACTGCTATAACCTTATCTACCGTGAGGACGAACGTGAAATGATCCCTTATTGTCTCGATGCAGGCATTGGTGGTATGGTCTACAGTCCATTGGCTGGTGGCGAACTCACTGGACGAAATAGACAAACGGTGCGTGAAGAAATGAAATTTACTTCTACTGGTCACAACCCCAATATCAAGCATGACAGTAATGAATTGGTCCTTGATCGCGTTTCTGAATTGGCCGAAAAGCATGGTGTACCATGGGCCCAGATATCATTGGCTTGGGTGCTTTCTAAACCTTATACTTCTTCTGTTATTGTTGGTATTGGAAGCACCAAACATCTGGATGACGCGGTAGCCAGTCTTGAGGTGGCATTGACGGAAGAAGAGATCAAGTACCTTGAAGAGCCCTACAGTGCTAGACCATGTATAGTGACAAGATCGTGATAAATTCATATTCAATAAAATAATAAAAGATGAAAAAAAAAGAAGCATACATCATGTTTAAAACCTACTAAAGAATAACGTCATGTTTCCTTTTTTGACGAAATGAAAAAGCAGAAATCCGTCCCATGCCAAAAATAGGCAAAGTGTTGAAAAC
>VCJE01001067.1:8929-24496 GCA_024140265.1 Backusella liffmaniae | reverse complement strand
GTTGACTACTAAGATTTTTCCCAAATCCGACTTTAATTTTTCACAAAAAACGACAATATTTTTTCAATTTATTAGACAAACCGACAGCAATTAATTTATTACCCGACAAACTTTTCCGAAAACACTGTATATACGTCAAAGTTTAGAACATATTCAATCAATCCAGATTTTCTCTCGTTTCTATTCCCCTAAAGGTAAACCAACCGCGATAACTTTAATTCTGAATTATGAATTGTGCAGCCTGGTCATATTGATAAATCTGTCAAAAAAGATCTTATCGAGAAAGAAAGGGAAATAACGATTTACAAAACTTTTTCACAGTCCCTTTTTTTTTTAACATTGGCGCCTTTTAAGTATAAACCATATTTTAGCGTTTTATTTTTATTTTTTTATTTACAAGTCACCGCGGGCAGGGAAGAATGTGGATAGGAGTGGATATAAGATGGTTTTAACTTGTCACAAATATAATTAGATATTTGATATATGCTGTTTTTTTTGTCCTTTTATTGCCATTGGTTGATAACTGTTTTCCCCCAATAATTCATGATGGGTTTCTGATGTGTGTTTTCTTGGTATAAAGGTGTTAGTATCATGGGGTCATCCTCATCATTGGAGTCGTCTTCACTCATAGGCGAGTTTGTATTTATAGGTTGTAGCCATAGTGCGTTTTCTTGTGTAGGTGGTCGATAGTCAGGAGATGCATAAGTTAAGGAAGGTAATGAACTCTCGGTAGCTGGTTGACAAGGGCTTATTATCGTTTGCTGATCAAAATAGCGTTTGGCTGTTGTCATGGACTGCTTTTCACTTTTTGATAAGTCATTGGATTCGAAATAATACAAACATGATATCCTACCTCATCTTCTTCCATTCTACGCTTGGCAGGACGAGAAATACTAAGTGTAGTCACTGTAATAAATAATTAGCTAAATGTACATCGATTGTGTTGTTATGGTATATTTACAGTTACTAAATGTCATTTTATTGTATTTCAAGTTTTAATAATCGAAAAAGAAAAATACAGGAATATGCCAAAAAGTTGTTCAATTAAGAAAAGATACCACACCAGGGCAGAGCAAATCAAAAAGTTCATTACTTATATACCTTTTTTTTACTATTATTATTACCGACTTCAGGCAGTCACTTTTAATCTATTGTATTCTCCTCAATAGTGCAGTTCTAGCTATATTAAATATTGGTAATAGTTTATGATTTATCCCATTTGGATGGCCATGTGTATGATTTATATCTGCGATTCAAATATGTCTCAGAGGGAACTAAAGATTTTGGACTGTTAGATCTGTGTAAGAACTATCCACTAAAAACTCTTATCACTGACAAAGAAAAAAATCATCTTTATTTCGATTTAAGATACAACTCGTTTAAGGATGTCATGAAAACTCATATTTTTAGGAAATTTTGATTGGGAACAAACAATGACAAAACTTGATCTTCATTTGTAAATAATCGAATCATGTAACTTGAACTGAATTCTTGGAAGCTCCTAGATATCAAGTCTCTCTGCTTGAATCGTTCAGTTCTTACATGATATACCCACTATGTATTATAAAATAAAAGGAGAGACGTATAAATAAGAGCATTACACAAAGTAAAAACTCCAAATATTATCTTATTATGATTCTTCAATCTTATACTTTCAAATAAACAATTCTAACAAGTCTTGTGTGTTAAAATATCCGCTGCCTCACTTTTAAGATTGCAGTTAAAAATAGATGTTTTGCTTTGGCGTTTATGCATCCAAAATTACTTTCCTAACGAAAAATCAGATACTCATCTGTCTTGCTTTCCACATGTAACTGGATTGAGTGGAGCACTTCGTTGAAAGGAACTTAAAGGGATGGAAATACTTGATGTCCTATTAGATTTTACAAAATTTTGTTTAGTAGTGGTTTTATGGTTACCAATGTATAATAGATGATATGCGCCTATAAAAAGCACGGACCACGGCTGTGATTGGGCCGTGTTACATCCAAAAATAAAATGTGCAGTATCGTCCTATTCCATACTATGGCAATACTACATATTTTCACTTGTAAACAGAAATTACTTGATTTATGTTTTTAAATAGGTATTCAACAATGGTAACACGACTAGTAATGGTACATGCACTGTGATCAATTGATAAAAAAAAAAAAAAAGCTAGTGATATGAGCCCCATTCCAAGCTTATACTTCTCGATTCTACAAGGTAATATCTCCTTTGCATTGGTTGAATAGATGGAATGTTTGTATAGACAATCACACAAAAATAACACCGGTATTTTATTTTCCAATTCCAGTAGTCTAGTTTTTGGCAAGTAATATCTCAATGGAAATCGCAACACAATACCTTCTCATTTCCTTATAGGTCGTATTCATCAATTTGAATAATAAAATAAACTAAAACTATAAAGAATCATATTTGGTTCAATTTGTGAAAAAGCACACAAGTTGGTTATTGGTGAAACTGCATTTGGTAAAGTATACGATTGCTTTCAACACCTTTTATTAAGGGTTGTACAACATCATTTCAACTTATTTATACAGTTGAACTTGGCATTTGGAAACACGGGATATGGAAGCTTGGCTCGATCGGAAACACCATTCTAGTGAAAAAATTGCTTATCTCGTCAAGCATGTTGATCTTATTGGCTAGACTGGAATTTTTGGCTCTACGTTTGAAACTGGAAACAGCATTTCAGTTCATATTCGTGTTTTCAAATATCAGGTTCCACTGTAACCAGTGAAATATGAATCCTACACTCACTTTTCTTATGTGCATTAAACAGAAATGATAGATATACACTGAGTATCTCAAAAATGATTACAAGCGTCTGAACATTCTGTTGGTCAAAACCATCTCAAATATGAATATTTCAATTAACTGACTGTCCCATTTCTGATATTAATAGTATCTGTATCATCCGTTCTTGAACGGACCGTCCCCTTCATGGATGGGTTGCACCACATAACCAGCTTGAACTTATTCAGGATATCTTTATAGACAACGCTTTACACTCAGTGCGGTGTCTTTCGGAACATAAATGATTCACCATGGGTTGATTACTTTTACCTGTTTTAAAGAGCCAAAACTATGTGAACCCACTTTTAAAAAAGAATTGTTATTATCATCACAAGTGCAAAAAACTTGAACATGAATAGTAAAGGTTTTGTATTGAGAATAATAATGAAAATACGCTGCATAAAACAACCAAGCCAGCTTTCCCCTTACTAATACATTTTCTTATCTATTATTATCTTTTTGTGCATATGGTAAGGACATCATATTTGCTTGGTTATACAAAATTTGTCTCCTTTGTTAATAAAATAATGATTTATTATTATGTTCATATAAAGCTCAAGTATGGGTTTGAGAGTAGACTACAGTTTATCATTGTTATTTGTATTATATAACAAGGGTATAGCGAGTGGCAAGACTATGATTCCTCTGAAGGAATCTTAAAGTGTATTGAAGATATCTGATAGTACACACTACACAACACTAATTATATTTGTGATGAAGAGTGTAGTGCATATAAAGATATCCTCTGAGTGCATTAGGAAAAAGGAAAAACAAACTCCGTTTTTGAATGTTTTGGTTGGCCAAAAAACTTGACATCATAGGAAAGGCATATGTGTCACTTACACTTACTAGGTATGGAAAATCCAAAATATGATCGTCGTGTGAGAATTACACACAACATAGTTTTCAACAAGCACCATTTATGTCACTGACACATCTAAGTTTTATTGGATAACTTTTCATAGTATCTTGCTTTTCCTTTACGAAATATTTATTTTATCTATCGCCTGTTTCATTGTCTGTCAAGATGAGTGACGCAATAATCGGACAGTAATTGGCAGCTCTTTTTTATTATTATTAAACTTTGGCCAATCATATAAAAGAGTCTTGCTTTCAAACGTTGATGGTAATAGATTTAATTGGTAAAGGTCATAGTTTATTTATCCCCAATAAAGTTGGTTAGTTACTTTTAAAAAAAGAAACCTCGACATAAAATAAAAACATATAGACTTAAAAGATCGCTGGCGGAGATATCATTGAGTTCAGATTGGTCAACATGATTTTTCAAGAGTAAAAGAGGTAAATACCATATTAGTTAGAATGAAGGAGAGGGGAAGTTAATTTAACTTATCCCTAAAAATGTCATTTAATAATTTTAATTCATAAAAAAAGATCTACTGAGACTAATGTGATAACACACAGACATAGTGTCTGTGTTTTTGACTTTATGAAAAGGGATTTGGTGCAAGAAAAATAGTCGTTCGAAAAGGATCGCCTGAAAGAATAAATTGTGTCTCCGACGACGGTTACCTAAAAATTAACAGAAATTAATTCTATCTATTCCTTCTCTTTCTTCCCCATCTCTCTTCTCTCTTTCTTTTATATACTCCAATTTTTCATTTTTTTTTCAGATGAGCGAGCCGCTTTTGAATCATAGAAACTCTTATGACGATGATGGTGAAGAAATATCTTTGGAAAGCAATGATTGGATTCCAAACGAGAAACAGCCATCATTTTTTGTAAGTCCCAATTTTTTTTTTCGATACTCTTCATCTAATTTATCGGCTATTCCTTCTTTTTAAAATCAAAGCATACTTATCGAAAAGTAATATATGGTGGATGTGCAGTTGGAATAATATCAGTGATTGGTATTGCTATAGCTTTAACCACATCCTCACCACTTGCTAGCTTTAAATCAGAGTCTTACAGTAAGCTTTTTTTTATTATATTTTAAAAATTAGCTGTGTAGCACGTTTTTTATTTAGCTAATTTAATTCGAAGATGAAAAGCAAGATAACAGCCAACCTATACGAAATGTAATCATGATGATCAGTGATGGCTTAGGGCCAGCATCTGTTTCATTTGCACGCACTTACTATCAGTATGAAAACGATCACCCTTACGACTTTCAAATGCCTCTAGATACCATTCATGTTGGACAATCAAGGACTAGAAGCTCTTCTTCTTTAGTAACAGATAGTGCTGCAGGAGCAACAGCTTTTAGTTGTGGAATAAAGACATATAATGGCGCTGTTGGAGGTATTACTATTTTTATAACTACACCCAAAGCCATTGTATTTATTTTATTTATTTTTTACAGTGGATCCTGAAAAGAATCCATGTGGCACTGTCTTAGAGTCCGCGAAACATAAACAAGGTATGTTGACTGGTTTAGTAGCAACATCCCGTATCACACATGCAACTCCCGCCTCCTTTTCAGCTCATGTCACCGATCGAAATAACGAAAATGCTATTGCCCTTCAACAAATCGGTCAAAATCCACTAGGACGTAGTGTCGATCTGATGTTTGGAGGTGGATTTTGTCATTTTATTCCAAAATCTGATAAAGGAGGTTGTCGCCATGATTCTCGCAACTTGCTTGAAGAAGCAACAGAGAAATATAATTGGACTACAGTCATTCATAATAACCGTGAGGATTTTGATGAGTTATCAAACAAATCAAACATTCTACCCGTTATGAGCTTGTTTTCTTCCGACGTAAGTTGATAAAAAAAGCCTATTATGTAAATAAATCTATAAATACACACTGTATATATTCATCAATATTTTACAATAGCATATGGCATTTGAAATTGATCGCGATCCAAAAAAAGAGCCAAGTTTATCAGAGATGTCAAAAAAAGCACTTGATATATTGTATGACTCATCCAAAAACAAAGAGAAAGGTTTTTTCCTCATGATTGAAGGTAGTCGTATTGATATGGCTGCTCACTCGTAAGTAAATAGTAATAATAATAAAATAAACTCCTTTAATTAAAGTTAAAAACATACTCATAATGTCGTATAGGAATGACGCCCCTGCCCACGTGCATGATATTCTTGAATATCAAAACACAATCGATTTAGTTAAAAAATACGTAGATGAGCACCCAGATACCATAATGATATCAACAAGTGATCATGAAACTGGTGGTTTATCTCTTGCTAGACAAATATCAACAAAATACCCTGATTATTTATGGTAAGAGCGAATCAACCGAGTCGATTTATGCATTCACTGATTCATGCTTATTTAATTCCACGATTTTTTTTGGCTTTTTTTTTTTTATTTTTTTACTAAAACAGGTACCCTGATGTCATCACCAAAGCAAAAAGCTCTTCTGGGTTCTTATCTAACAAAATCAAGCATCAAAAAGACAAAGTAACTCGTAAATTCATCATCGAAACCATCTTAAGAGATGGTCTAGGAATTACTGATGCGTCAAACCGAGAAATTAATAAATTAATGGATAAGAAAGGGGTCAACAAATATTTGGCAGATATGGTATCCGTTCGTGCCCAATTAGGGGTAAGTTTGTTCGAAAAAAAAATATACTGCTATTATGCATACCAATGTCATTGAACTATAAATTTTTATTTACATTTATATTAAATTTTAGTGGGCTACACATGGTCATAGTGGCGTCGATGTAAATTTGTATGCATACGGTCAAGGAACTGAACAGCTACGTGGCAGCCATGAAAACATTGAGATAGGACACTTCATCTCAAGAACACTTGGTTTAAGCCTGGGTGACGTTACCAAAAAGCTAAACTCGTAAGTTTGAATTTTTGTAAAGCTTTAGGTGTTATTGTTTATATTGAAATTCCTCTTTTAATAGCAACAATGATTCATTCCATTTGAGCAATCTGACTGCATCAGAGAAACTGGAGTATAACGAAGACCTTGAACATTATCATCAACTTCCTCCTAATGTTAAAGGATTATAATTATTGTTCTGTAACATTTATAAGACCCTCCCCATACTATGTAAATAATAATAATAAGATAAAATTTCTTGATGAATTAACAAATCTATCCTAATTTTATTCCCTGAATTAAAGGGGGTCACTTGGAAGTTACCTGTGAAAATTAGTTTTAGTGATTCTTGGCAATTACCAATTTTCTTTTTAATCTCAGAATTAAAAACCCAATGCCTGTAAGACTAAAGCTTTCATTTTTATTTTCTTGAGTTACCGTTTTACAAAAAACTTAATAAGCCTATTTCATTATTAAGACAAAAGGTCTTTTCTGTTGTGTTCCACCACAAAAAAAGCGAAATGCCAAGATGAAATAGTCTGTATATCAGTACTTTCGTTAATGATATTAGCATAACACCATCTTTAGTAAAACACATCGTGCTTTCTCATTATTATCGAACGAATGCTCAACTCATTTAACATTTACGCCACGTATTTAACAAGCCGCTAACGTGTTACTAGGATACAAATGTCAAAATCAAAAAGAGGTTAAGAGATGGTGTTGATATTGTTCTCTCAAAGAATCAAGCCACATTGAAACTATTTTTCTATTTTAAAAAGAAACACTCCCCAACTTTTATAGAGATCGATCATCAGCAACCTTATATTTTTGCTTTAGTCAGAGTCCAGAATTATTATAATAGGTTTCTAATAATTATGCTCCAAGGAACCAGAACATCAAAATCTTAGCACCAGCCAATAATAAGAGTTAAAGTTTGCGAGGCTGACAGCAATATTTTCCTATTATAGCAATCTAATTATCTTGAGACCCAGTTAATTTCAGAAACATAAAACCAAAAGGCCAAGGATCAGGGGAACTGATCCAGCCAATTCCTTTTTACCCTCCACCCATCTATCTGCATGCAAAAAAAATACTATTTAAGTATAATAATTACTTATTAGTGTATTTAATATTAGGTTTTCTTTGGTTTCGTATGCAATAAAACCTAGAATTAGAACGATGATCTTAAATGATTAAAAAGTGAAATCGTATATGGTGCAGTGACACAAAGGATTTACAAAGGAGGCCCAGAACTGTCTTAAAATCATGCATAGATGAATATAAATAAAGCTGTTTTTATTGTCTTTTAATTTATTTTCTACATCTTCCTTTTCAACTTCTGTATTAAAAAAAAATGATTTTAACTACTCCTCGTTCGGGCTGGCTCTCGAAACTATCTAAATCAAATGCTTTTGGAAGTGCAAGATGGCAGTCTCGTTACTTTGTTTTACTCGATTCAGAAATGCGTTACTATAAAGATGAGGTATGATTCTAAAAATATATATAATATCTATAGTGAATAAAGTAATTGACTTTTGAGTATTAGCATTCTACAAACGCTTCTCGTACGATTAGCTTAAAGGATATTGCAAAAGTGTCTGTTCTTTCAACTCACGATAACCCTTTTTGCTTTCAACTTGAGCCCACAGCTCTTTATTTATCACAAGTCGCTTCAAAATATATGAAGAAAGTATGGACCATTAAATGCCAATCAGAATATGAACTTGAAGCTTGGGTTGATGCCATCCATTTCAGATTGTCCAAAATCTACATCAACGACTATTCTATGCCACCACCTTTACTTCATCCATTCTCAACACCCGAGCAAAAGCGTGTTAAACCCATGGTTTCAATGATGAATGAAATCCAAAACTCAAAGAGCAATGGAATCGAACAACCAGAGGACACAGAATGTCTACTTGAGCACTATACCTCTCCAGCGCCTCAACCCAGACCACTAAAATCACGTACAACCATTTCTCGCAGAAGAGGTGTCATACTTTCTCCATTGGATCTTGAAATGCACCCTATTCTCGATGATACAATTTCATCATGCTCGACTGAATCCTCCAAGAGTGCGCTTTCTTCACCAGCCTCCATTACTTACGAAGAAAATGTCCACGCCAACAAGCTGATGACAAAAGAAGCATACTTGTTGAATACGTCCTCTCCAACATTTGAGCTGTACAAGGAGCGCTTTTTAGCCTAGTTTCCCTCTTCATTTTTTTTTCCTTGAAAAAAAATGTGTATATTGATTTCTTTTTTGTGATTTTCTAATTTGATATTAGATTTCTAGAAAAAAAAATTTTTTGTATCAAAAATATATATATTCATAAGCTTTGATAGCTTCTCCTTTGATTGTACAATAAAAACATTTTTACATTACAAAATAACAATAAGCTTCTGTCTCCTCATTTTTTTTTCTATTTTTATTTTTATTTTTATTTTTTTATACTATTAGAAAATAATAAGCATCGATTCAGAATATGTTTCTTATATTGTATTTAAGAATTGTTGTGAATTTATTGCACCAGTTTGTTGCAAATTGTTGCCAAATGGTTAAAGCAGGGTTTACAAAAACGAGCTGATTTATCTGGGCATGTAAGTTGGAGATTTGAGATGCATCCCGAGCAAAATATACCTGCAGAAAACAAAATAAGTTACCAACACTAACCAAAAACAGAAAACTCATTAAGTTACCTCCACAGGAGCGGCAGTGATTCTTTCGTTCTATTAATTTATAAAAAAAATTAATTATCAGTATATAGGGAGAAAAAACGAGAAAGAACATTATATTACCTAATACTGAAAATGATTTATTACAATTAACACACTCCTTGTACTTGTCTTCCTTCATCAGATGGAAGGTGTCTGCGGTATCCGGTAAAACAAAAGAGTAAACTTGGCCATGTTTGTTTCCGGTAAAAAGCGTTTTTCTTGAGCTTGATAATGCAAGGCTGACAATGTCTGACTCGTCCAGACTGTGATCTAAGCGATTGCTATGTTGAATCTGATGCACAAGTGTCAATGCCCATTTTTGTTTTTTCGTTTCAGGGTCAGTCTTAATTTGCTTCAACCAAAATTTAACGATGCCTCTATGATGACCAGTAATGATCATATCATCAGTGGCCCATTCCTTTGTTCTGCGCTATAGAACGAAATAGCATTAGCACACTATTTCCAGCGTGTGTACTTTTTTTTTTCAGGAAAAAAATAAATTGAATTACCTCGTAAAAGATACATGACAGGATGGATTCTGAGCTTGGGCAGATGGCCTTACTCAAATAGAGTTCTCCATTGATGGACCAAATACGGATAATATGACCAGTGCAAGTAATGATATCTCCCTATAAAGTATATTAGCTAAGTGACCTTACTAGGGTATCTTTCAATTATTAATTAATCTTACGGTAGTATCATTAATGGATATTAATTGAACACCGTTTTCATGACCTCTTAATGATCTTATATATCTCATTCGGTTCATATCCCAAACAATCGCAGTTTTATCCTAACAATATGATAAAAACTTAGCAAGTCAGTGTTTCTGAATAAAATAAAATGTGCTACCTCTGATCCTGTAACTAGAATACTAAATGACCTCGATGTTGCAATCGTATTTACAACAGATTCATGGCCTCTTAAACATTCAATTAAACCAAGGTCCATCGTTTTCTCGTCTCTTATTTTCCACATGCAGACAAGCTTTACGTTAGGAGAGAAAAAAAAATAGTCAGCTTGATTACAACGTTTATTATATTGTATAGAAAGACTTACATTATCTGTTCCTCCTGTTACAAACGTGCGACTGTCTGGGAAGCATGTCGTGCTGATATAGCCCACATGCATTGTTTCGAATACATTCAGCAGCTAATTGATAATAAAATTTAGTATACGTGTATATTGAACTATGATTTATTTAATATTACCTTTCCAGCATCAGTCGTAAATAACCTCAAACTATTGTCACTAAATCCCCATTCAATATATCGAGAGCCATCAGAAGGTACTAAAAGTTGCTGACATTCAGTGACACCAAGTTTGTCATTATATACATTTATGCTCAGAACCTGAGATTTAACGTCTATTTTTTTTGAAAAAAACAGGGGGGAAAAGGTTAAAATCATTATTCAAAAACATGTGAAATCCTGAAAAAGTCTTACCTCTTAAAGGTTTAATTGATTGCATTAATTTATCAATATGTTCTTGGAAAACATAATATCCAGCAATCACTGGATCTTTTTGTTCTGGTGCTCTACGGGGATGTGGTTTCTTAAATAACTGTCTTGGCGTCTGACCAAAGTTATTGATGATACCAATGGTTGCCGTTTTTTCAACAGTATCAGTGATTTCATCAAGATCTTTATAAATGATTTGATAAAAGTAGGAGGTTCAATTTTCTTTCTTCATATATAGCTAAATTTTAATCACTTACCAACTGCACCTTCATAAGATAAGTAATGGAATACGTTCAATGAGTCAATGGCAGGTTGACCCTGTTGTTTATATCCAAAAATTAAATCAATCCAATGATGAAGATTTTTACTGACATAATCGCTTTCAAGTGCCTAATAACAAATCAGTATTACTTTATTATCAACACTAATTTTTATACATACCTCACGATGACGCTGAATGAATATTTTTGGATCTCCACAAGCCCAAGGAGGTAATATAATCGAATCAATTGTCTCTCCAGTTCCTTGCTTCACGCCAAAATCAAAGTTGTTGGCATTTGTTAGAAATTCCGGTAAATAAAAGAATTCGGGTATCAATTCTCGTACGTCACCAGGATTCTTTTCTGAAGCAGAGTCCCAGGCTCTTGCTATCGAATCAAATAGACGGTCGGCGTGGTCAAACGTGCCACCTTGAAGATTAAGATAGTGTTGGGTAAATGGCTCAAGGCGGATCAAAAAGGAACATACAATCATGGCAGAGGAGTAGTGTGTTCCGTAATGGAATGGTGGTGTAGGATCGCCAGTTTCTCCCCACTGTCGATAACGTTCTTCGAATTCTGCTTTCCGTTCCTGAGTTTGTGCACCCATCGGTTTACTCAGATCACGGAATGTCTCAGGATTGGATAAATCCAACTCTTCACTTTCATAATCGGCCAAGATCCAGGGAAAGACTGGATACTGTGTCAGGTCATTGTACGATCGACCAGCGATAGCATTAAGATACATGAGGTATTGGAAATTGGTAAGTTCACGACGCTCCCATCGATGTGTGAGTTCACTGAGGGTAGATGTACCAAAAATACTTGATAATTTAAAAGAGCTACTAGTATACTTTACTTTTTCGCCGCCAAAGATGGTCTCACCCGATTCTTCATGCACAGCAACCCGGTTTACCATTTTCGAATAGAGCTCATCTCGCTCTGATTTCTTGAGGGTAATAAGTGCGTTTCGACCATCAGTAAAGAATATTTCCAGCGCAACATCTCTGAACAAAAATCTTCTCTTAAATACATCGCGAAGATCACCTGTAGCCCATTTACGGCATTTATGAAGGTCACCAGTGGCATCACCCGCGCGTTCAATTTCCATACCTGCAGCCTGAGCTAATAGAATCAGATACTGATCGCGTTCTTCATTAGGCACGTCCCATATCTCGACAATTTCACCATCACTATTTTGAAAGAAGTTATCAATCAAGTATATATTGTTTTTACAGAGTAGCAAAAGCCCTTCGCACGCGTCAAGACCAGATATTCGGCTAATATTATAGACATCAAGCACCATATCACCATGTTCTACAAGCCTTAAAACCTTTCTGTTTTTATCTTCCTCGTACGATATTTCTTCATCGTCATCGTTCTCCTTCAAATCACCGTTATCTTCAGCAACCGAGGTATCCTGATCTGGAGAGCTTTCGCCGTCATTTTCTTTTGTCATACTAGGACTATTGGCTAATTCACTTTCAACATTACTTTGCAGGTGTGTCATAGTAGATGTAGCTGGAGCAGCAGCGGAAGAAGAAAGAGAGCTTTGTTTTGAGAGATAGGTATAGTTTCTTGTACCTGCAATGGATTGGAGCCGTTTTCTCATTCTGTTTGGACCTTCGGTATAATCGAGTCTCCATTTGGCATTTGAATTCACTTGTGGGCCCCATAGAGCTCTTTCTCTAAAAAGATCGTCCGAGATACGTTTCCATTCGCTTTGAATAAAGTTTTCATGGCCATCAAAATCCTGCAGTGCTTTTGTGAAACGGTTCAGTTCGAGTTCGTGGATACTTTGAGACCAAGCGAGGGTCTTTGTTGTATAGTTTGTAATGATCTCTTGCTCATACTGTGTACGCTTTTGTATTTTTTTTAGCCTATTGATACGCTTCGTGACATACATTCGCAATGCTTCCCGGCTGTTTTGATATTCCTGCAAAATGATATTTTCCCATGTTTTACTTAGGTGTTCGTTGAAGAGAATGTTCAATTCAAATTGACAGGTATCCAACCATCTGTAAAAACTCTCGACATCCATCTCCAGCATGCTTTGGAATCCTCTCACAATTTCATCTGTATCAACGCCCTTTAGTTTTACTTTTAGAACCAAAGAGATACTGTCTGGCTTTTGTAGTATCAATAACTTCCATATCTACAAGTGATCATGTTGGCTTGAATTAAATGATTTTGTAATAAAACCTGAATGAGGTGAACTTACATTAACAGCTGATTCCTGTACACTTTCATTGTTGGATGTCAAGTACCGATATAAGTGATAGCAAAAGCATTTCAGAAACTCGATATCACTATTCTTTTCGCTCAAGATGACCTTCTGATGATGGATACAGTAATCTAAGAATGCAATCAACCTTTGGGTATCTCCTTCGTCCTGTTCCAAGTTGGCTATTTTCACTAGAATCATACGGTTTAATGAACCATAGATGAGTGCAATGGATGGATCCAAAGCACGTGGTGCATCTCCAGCCAGTACAATTTCCAGTACAGTGGCAAGCAAGTCGTATGTCTGTTCTGTGCCCCCTTTAAATCTGCCTTGAATCACAGCATCAGCGCTGGCTTGTGAAAATTTTGCAACATTCGATAGTATACGTTGATCAAACAAGGGCTTTGTATCCAACTGAAATTCGCACTTGAGAGTTTGGGAAATGTGTGTCATAAGATAGCCTTCAAAAAGTAATTGTTGTTCATGAGAACTTGGAGGAAACGCCTACATTTATGTCAGAAGATGTTGAAAATACCTCTTATTTATTACTTACTGCCATGACGGTATTAAAGTCGTTTAGATTTTTATTTATCGTATCATATATCGATTTAATGCATACATTCACAGTAAACTCTACAAGGTCATTCAACGTATAGTCATCATGAGACTTGATAGTGGATGTACTGTTGTTTTGGCTCCATGAAGCAGATCTATTTTATATATAAGAACACTCGATTTGATTAGCCAACCGTATCGTTTGTATTTCAATAAAGTATTGTATTTGCCTTAATTTACTTGAAAACGATGCAGCACGATTACTATTGACCATGGGAGATGTCTTTGTCATGATGGACGACGAATTTCCTCTCTTTAAAATACTACCTGCAATGATACTACTATCAATTGAAGCGGTATCGATACTATTTGAGCCCCTTTCAATGGGCGTACTGATGGGAGAAAGCGTATCAGTAGGAGTTGGATTATCCAGCTCAAAGTTGGTAAGGACAGTGTCTTTGCTGTCCATCTCGTCTTCTGCCGTCATTCCATACGTGGTACAGATGATTGAAAATACAGACTGCACAATCGCATCCAACGTCTCTTGTCTATTGCAAGCATCCCTGACGTCTGCTCTGGTATCATAGAGTTCACCAACGAGTTTAATAAACAACCCTAATGTACTATGGATGGTATTTTTTGCAGCAGCAGAGATGATGTTTTTTTCTTCACTTTGTCGAGTACTGATACTATTGCTTCTGGTCCTAGACACATACGGATGATCTGTGATTGGCATCTCCAATACTTTCCTTCCCTCGTTCCACATGGCGGTCATGATGGGTAAGATATCAGAAACTAATACCTTGCGAGGTTTGTTGTTTTCTTGTACAAATGTACACATATGAGTTATATCAAAGCGATCCTGAAGTGGGTAATCTGCCATATCGATACCTATCATCATTAAGAATAGAGTTTCTTGAAGCTGGGCAAGGTTCCAATACTGTGGTAAGAGCTTTTGCATAATCAAAAAGCCTTCCGAGGCCGATCTAAATTTGTTGATGTACATTGTTCCTTGAGAAATACAAATACGGGCAAGGATACGAGCACTGAGTACCACCGAATATGGATTTACACCTGGAGCAAAGAAGAGTAGTGTCCATTTATTAGTAATGGTGGTAGAGAATTTTTTGACAAGGGCGCCATTTGCCTTGTCGCACAAGATATCATGCAACATTTCCAACACAATGTTGCGCATCTGGACGTTCTTTGCTGACTGTCCATAGTTTTTGGCGTCTGTGATTATTTCAATGGTACTGTCAGATCTTTCAGAATCGGTCTTTTTAGCTTCGTTGAGGGAGAAAATACTATCGGAGCGAGTGAAAACATGAAGTGCCTTACTTGCAGTTGGTGTGCTAGGAACTAGAAGGACCAATAGTGTGAATGACATGCTTTACTACCTCTGTTTTTATTTACCTTTATATACTGTCGATGCCAAAAATGTGGCAATGGCTCTGATACTATCTGTATTCCAGTAAGCCAATACAGCCACCTTTAGTGAATTAACAACATGAGGAATTAATTCCTTGGCGTATATATTCATTCGGAAAGCCAACAGCATTTTCTTTACAAGGTCTAATGGAAAGATGTGTTAGAGAGGGGGGGGGGGACTTTATAAATAAATTATATCAACATACGAATTTTAGGTAGACGTCTCATATTGAAATGCCTTAATTTACTGGTTTGTAAAAACAGAGCAAATTGATCAAGTTGGGCCATTTGTACATCAGGAGAGGTTTTCTTCCATATTTCAAAGTTGAGAATAATATAGCGATAGGCAAGCGCATTATTAAT
>VCJE01001056.1:2213-17328 GCA_024140265.1 Backusella liffmaniae | reverse complement strand
AAAAAAAAAAAAAAAAAAAAAAAAAAAAAGGGATATGGAGAGAAACTAAAAGTATATAATTTTATAGTACATGATTCTTGGTGCAAATGGTGGTCAAATGGGATCAGTTTCTTATGATGAAAATATTGATCTTCACTCTGATGAAGATGGGCAACAATTTGCATAAAAACAGAGAAAAACAGAGAAAAATAAATAAAAATTACTCGCTACATCTAGTTTTTGCTGGGTATGTTTAACTCGTCTACGGCCAATTGTCCAGTTTGAACACCTATTTTTTCATTATTATTTTTTAAACATCCTTGATATATTGTTGGTTTATATACTTACTGTGACTTAGAGGGGCAACATAGACGGGTTTCTTCTTTTGAGGTTTTTCTTTCTTGTTCTGAGGTCGAATGACTGTCACTGGCACTGATGACTTGTGAACAAGGTAGGTTGAGATAGAACCCATAAACATTCTATATTACAAGTTAGGTACATTCATCTATATCAATCAAGTGTAAATAATTTACCCTTTCACTGTTCCTCGTCCGTTATTACCACAGATTACCATTGTGAGTTCAAGTTCTTCAATCTTTTTCATTATCCAAAAAAGGCGTTAGACTAGAAAACAGACAAGATTATATCTATGTATATTACCAGAGAAGATAACACATCTTTTACTCTACCACAAATAGTAAATACATGCATTTTAATATCATACAATAGCATTTGTCCCAGAACTCTAGTTGTTTCGGCAACAAGCGCATCCGATGCTTTATTCAACTATGATGACGTATTTTTTTTTAAAAAAAAAACGTTTTTTTTTTGTTTTTTGTTTTTTTACCTCTTTGGATAAAGATAAACCCGCCTTTTTCACCGTGTTTGGGTTATCTTCGCGATTGATAACCGTGACCACATTAAGTGTATCACCATCACGCATCATTGTACCCAATGCCCATTCCAACGCCAATTTGCTCTCTTCACTGAAATCAAATGCAACTAGATAACTGCGACTCTTTCGAGTGGGGTTTAAATCGGGATCTAGAGCACCCTTTGGTCCTGCTCCATAAACTGTCGATACTTTGATTCTTTTGGTCGATGTTGTGACACCATTTTGTTCTGCAAACACGAGTAGTTCCTGACGCTCATCATAGCTTAGGTTTCGAAGTGTTTTCTTTGTTTCAGTCGTGGGTATTTCTTCTTGATATGGAATCCAACGGTTCGACTCTGTATTCGTTTCTAATTCCTCGTCCCATTCATCAAGTTCTTCTTCTTTATCCATCTTTGCATCATTTGGTATCTCTGTATCCACCGGTGGAGAAGTAATGATCTCAGGGGGAGGAGATGCTGGAAGATGTAGGTCATTATCGATTAGGGGCGGATTGATAATGCCATTTTCTGGCAACTTGTTTGGATCAGTCTGCTCGATGATGACTGCAGGAGGGATCTCTTTATCTACAGGATCGACTTTATTTAGCTTGGCCACTTCTATTTTAAGCTCAGTAGAAATGGGCTCCTCTGTGGTAAGAGGATGATCCATCATTAATGTGCCATTCAATGCAACTACAGGAGTTTCACACAGTGCCATTTTTTTTAAATATCCTATGAAAAAAAAAAGTAAAGAGAAAGAAAAGAACTAGCTGGAGTGATCTTGGTAGAGAATGGATTTATTTTAAAAAAAAGGTGCTATATTTTTTTTATCTCTCAAATTAAAATCCAGAACACCATTGACATTCAGTACAGAAACGTCATTTTGCTCGGTTTAAGTATTTTTTTATCTGGTATTAAAATTAAAAAAATTAGCATATTTATAACAAAATAGCATCTCCATGTGGTAAAGTTGCTTAGAACTATCATATTTTACCATGGAGATATTTTTTCCCTACCATCGTTCACGATCAAGTCATTTATCACCCAAATATATACTACCTGTTATTTACAGTGCTTTGCGTTTAAAATTCAAGATCTTTTTTAGCCAATCAAGATTACTTTAACTGGTCGAGATTTTTTTGGTACAACCAAGAATTTTTTTGTACAGTCAGTGCATCCAACATTTTACAGGAACGAAGCTTTTAAAAAAAATAGACTAATAATTATATTATTAAAAAAAATCAAGCTCCTTGTTCTTCTTCTTCTTCTTCTTCTTCTTCTTCTTCACCATCATCACGCTCATAGGGAGAGCTGCTGTAATATTATTTGGTATACACATTATGCCATTGGGATCCTTCTTTGCGCCATCCATCAATATCGGTTTCACCATCAGTTTCACCATCCACTTCCCTGTCACTGATAGTATTCCAATCATGGTTGCTTTCTTGAAAAAGATCATGCTTCTCCAGAATGAATTGAGGAGGAGGGTAACCAAAGAAATTATTTGGTAATACAGATGACATACCTGGCGGTGGTTTGTAGTAAGTGCCTCTCTGCCAAAAAACCTCGTGGCTAAATTTTGTAGCATCATCAGGTCGACCAAGTGAGTTTTTAATTGAAGGTGGCTTTGATATTTGATTTTGAACAGTATCTGTCAAGAAAAAGACTTCCTTTCCAAATGTAAGAAGGCATTTTAATGATTCAATGAATTTAGGAAGCTGCATGATATTTGTTGGTAAGCTGAAATCAAATTTGGGGGCATTCACATAAAGGCTTCTTGAATCCACGTATAAACATGAAACGGAACATGTAGTACCAGTCAACACAGACATCAGATGCATTTGGTAGGACATATAAAAGAAGATCCATATTATCCTTGGCTTCACGAACTACTTTACATTGACCAGCGGTGGTCTTGGATTTGTCTTCCTCTTTGACTGCTTCACTACAAGTGACCAGATTTGTTTAATATTAGAGGAATAATTAAATAAATATCTTTATACAATAGCTACTCTTTTAGTCTTAAAGGGTTCCACATCTGCTTTAACATTCCAACCTTTGGAAACAGGAAACAAACATCCAACCCTCATTGCTCTAAAATATAAATTACAATGAGTCTTTACGTCCTTGCAAGTTGTACAGTGCATGCTATTTTGAAACTTACCTGGTCCCATTATGATGCCTCGCGGCCTTGATATAGCCCCTTGCTATTCTATTTAAAAGTTGGTTTCCTTCATATTGACTGCCTTTTTCACTATAGATACTGTTTAAATAACCTGTTATCAACCTATATCATTAGCTAGTGCTTGATAATATCATACCTACAGTAACTTAAGGTAGATGATAGCATTTACATAAGTGAAGAAGTTTGGTTTGTATTCCATGTCGTGTCAGGATGATTTCTTGACACTCGAAAAAATATAAAACGCAAGCCATTTCTTGTTTGCAAAGTGTTTTTCTTCAATTCTTTACCTTTTAACATGAGTACACTATTTTTATTTGAAGATGGGCATGGAAATCTCGTTGATAAGAATGGCGGTCCTGATCCGATGGAGTATATTGTCGATCAGGATGAATTTGTTATTAAAGTGTCTAAGCATTTACTGGAAAGGTTCAATGCTCTTAAAGTTTCACGTACCAAAGTTTATAATTTCATGGGAAGTAAATGCAGCCATTTTTGAAGAGAGCTGACGGGTATATGAGCTCAGGAACAGTAACCGGCCACTACATTAGTTTTAGGAAACTGACTCTGGATGAAATGGACAAACATCTACATACGAGAGGTCACTATGTAATCATGGATAATGCTTCCATTCACACGCATAAAAATATAAAGTATATTGAATATCGAAGAAATAAATGTGTATATCTTCCTACGTATTCGCCTGAGCTTAACCCACTAGAACAATTTTGGGCAATGACAAAGAGTTAGGCAGCCGTTGACTAACCAAGCAAATACACCCTAACAGTGGTACCGGTTAGGGTGTTAGGGTTAGGCAGCCATTGACTAGCCAAGCAAATACACCATAACCGTGGTACCGGTTAGGGTGTTATGGTTAGGCAGCCATTGGTTAACCAAGCAAATACACCCTAACCGTGGTACCGGTTAGGGTGTTAGGGTTAGGCAGCCATTGACTAGCCAACCAAATACACCATAACCGTGGTACCGGTTAGGGTTAGGCACCCGCTGATTGGCTGAGCAAGCACATTGAACTACAGCTTTTTTTTTGCTGTTGTTGTCTTGGTTTCTCAACCATGATTACACTTTTAAAGAAAGAGTGTCCATTTTGTGATTTATCATTTGAAACTTATCAAACAGCACGTAGACATGTTTTGCGAATACATCGCATACCTTTGAATGCAAGAACCGTACGTGACCGAAACATAGGCTCCTTACCCTTTACCGACGCGAACGTCATGCAATACCCCAATGCCTCAATCGCATTCTCTTGTTTGTCATGCCTGGAATCATTCAATGACAAACAGCAACTTTCTAGTCATATGTCTGCACATACCAGGTAGCTATGCTTTGCTTGATGTGAAACAAAAGACTGATTTCTTATCTTGGTTACAGCAAAAATGCCCCTCTTCAACCAGTTGTCCCTGCTGAAACACAACGATGGATTGTGGATAATCAGGATATATCCATGAAATTTCATCAATTCCGCGAAAGATGCTTACAATTGGAGAACTATCGTCTTGATGAGCACTTTAACGAATTGCTGTACGTTGGCTTTCTTCTATTTTTATTGGTGCTGATATTTTTTCTCTAATGTAGTTCCGCTTCTGGGATTCTTGTCCTGCAAAAACGATTTGATTTTCAAGTTCTGCCAACTGATTTGTTCCCCCCGGATTTGTTGCAAGCGATGCGACGCGACGTAATAAAGAAGCATTACAATAGTGAGTCATTCAACTCTGTCCAATTGCTTCGAATCAAGGAAATCCTCGCAGTAAGATTATATACGTATTGAACGAATCATGTGTGTATTTATTCGTCTTACTCATATTCTTTCTCAGAATTTCATTGACGATGTCATAAACGAAGATAAAGTGAGAATACCATTGCTTGATCTCTGTGAAACACTGAATAAGTATGAGCAAGGGGTTGTCCGCGCCATTGTTGGACTGTAAGTGCTTCCATTGATTTTTTATTTATTTTTTACTTACCATGATGCATGGCTTAGGATCCCGGCGATTTACGATTGTAATATAAGGGTGTTATCTGAAGCGCATTTCTCAGCAAGCTATATCCATCCTCTCATGACTGGGCTGTTTTCTTGCAAACGTCCTTCAAAAGTTGCTCATTGGTAAGCCATTATCCACTCTATTTTCCGTCAGTTCTAACGCCTTTTTTCGTTGGATAGTTCCAATATTGTGGCCGATGAAAATGCAACCATCAACAACAATCGACCGGATTACAAAGTGGATGTTTATGAAGCATATGAATATGCCTATACGAATGTTTATGGGGGAAATCAAGCCAACCAAGAACATCTCTTCGTCGCTGCTGGTCAATGATTTTTGTCGCGTGGCCATTTTTTGCAAGGATGCATGCGATGAGCTAAAATTGGATCATGTTATTGGTTTCCAAGTTGCAGGTAAATTGACAAATAAAAAAAAAAGTATAAAGTTCATTTTTTTTGTATAGGTCCGTCTATCACCTGGTTTAGTATGCATCTCCAGCAGGACCAGCTATACACCTTTACGGAAATCGCAGCCATTGACATCCCAATGAAGAAATCCGAGCTGCTCAACTTAGTTGGTCGATTGGATGACTTGATGTTGGTAGTCAAGATCCACAAAACGCTCTGTTTTCCGTCAACCACCATCGCCGAGAATCTGCGCTGTCCGACGCACCCTCTCTGGTATGCCGGAAACCTTTCTGAAACAAAGTCCAACAAGAAGCGCAAAGTGAGTTTGACACTTGGTGATTGAGATTTTACGGTACTCGATCCACGTAACTAGTCATTTCATTCCCTTCTGTCTCTATATGTTATTCCCTCTTTAGCCATATTCCAATGCAATGATTTTAGCCTGTTTTCAGTATCTTCCTAAATTAACTATTGTAATCAGTATTCTTGTCTGACGTAACCAAGATAAGAGAAAATGCCAATTTCAGGAAGCAGTGACGAATTTCGATATAACAATCGTTTTTTGAGGATCGTTTGCGTACACCAATGTCTTGTTGCAAAAATCTATGGCGCTTAACCTTACTCTTGCCTACAATTGTTCTATTGGGTTAAGCTCAGGCGAATACGTAGGAAGATACACACATTTATATCTTCTATATTCAATATACTGAGTGCTAGGTGGAGGGTCAGGGTGAAGAGGTAGGATTGGGGTTTAAGCCTAGAGTCCAAACGTAGGGCCCTTTGCATACTTAATAAAAATATTTTTCAATAACATAAGTAAGACTGTAATAATATAGATTGTATTTAATACATCTACGTAATGAATGAGAACAGATCAGAATATATCAGAATGTGATTTTATTTTTAAAAAGAAAGGTATTGTAAAAGCTTTAATTAATACTATTTACAATATGAGATATCTATTAAAATATATTGTCTGTACGTCTTTGCATTTGAAATAAAAATACTTCTTATTTTCATTGAACGGCTCAGGTTCACACGTTTGATGCAAAGGATGGTCGTGCGAGGTATTTACATGAAGGGACAAACCGTCTCTATTTCGGCAATGGTTTTCTGGAGGTCTATAATGGCGTCTACAGTCTCCAATGTCTAGTTTTAGATTAACTGGATTTTCGTAATCTTCTTCGTAAGGGTGGCCAGTAGAGCTATAAGAAAGCTCGGTAGACAAAAATATGTGGACTAGATTGAATCGATGAGCTGGTAATTCAAAGCAAGAGGGTGTGTTGGCTGCAAGGCCCATTTTACAATCGTAAAGCAATAGGTTCCTAAGCATCTTCATATGCTGACCTATATAGAGAGATAGGTCCTTGGACACTTCTGAACGGTTCAACTTGAGCTGTTTTAATACAGGCATATCCACATGCATAGCGTTGCTTCCATTGTTGTTCTCAGAATCAATTAAAAGCTCAACGTAGCCTAACCCAAGCGATTCCAGATTTTTAGGCAAGTCTCTACTTAATATTGTGTTGAGTTCGATCTTGAATTTAGTACCTCTCTTTTCTTGAAATTCGAGCTCGAGTTCCTTCAGCTCTGAAAATCGTTTAAATGCACTAAAGTCGATGTGAGGCACATGTGTTAGCTTGAGTGTCTTCACGCCTTGTAATCGATTGAGAGACACAAGTTTATCGAATATTCGGTTTGATAAGAATATTCTTGCTGTCAAACTCTCTAGTCCCAATTTATCTAAAAGATCAAAAACGTCAGGTGTTTTGAAAGCAAGATGAAGCTCCAAGCTGATTAGATTCCGTCCAATGGAACGAATAAAGCAGGTCGCATTGTGAGCTAGCTGACTGAATTTTCCCTCACTGTACATTGGTGTTTTCATAACGAGGTGTTCAATACGACTGTATTTAAAAATGAGAAATTGAGGAATGGGTGTTTCTACATCAAAACTTGGATAAAAATCAAGTATCTTTAACGTCTTTAGTGTGTGGACGGGCTGGGCATCAACTGGTACGCCCCGCTCGCAGTGTAAGAAACACTTTTTCAAAGTCAATGAGGTCAGCTTTGGCAGGCTATTGTGAAGCTCTTCCAAATCACATATATCGACATGGAGGCGCTCTATCGATAATGTTTTTATGTTGGGTGCATTTTTTAATTTTCCAAAGATACTCGTCATGAACTGATAGCTGAACTCGTTGCAAGGGGAGAGCACAAGCCTCTCAAGTGAGTGAAAGACACCGACACTCAGAAAATATAAAAAACGCCAGTTATATTTTAATATTTTGGCCACTTTGAGATGAATCCGCCATGGTTTCTGATGCTGCTGCTGAATGTCATTGATAAGAAGCTCCTTCTGTAGCTGGGAGCTTTCCGTTTGATCGTCACCATTCAAAACGAGATATGTCAGATGAGGGAAGTGCTTTGCAAGTGCTTCATAGTCAAATATTTGTGGAGTTGTTTCATCAATCATCAGTCGCTTGCAATGTCTTCCATAGTCATCAAGAGTCTTGATCTTTTCCATAAGAGAAATGTATCCATTCTTCTGGTTTACAATAACAAGTGTTTCAATATCGAGACCTGAGCGTAAGATGTTTGCCCATCTTTTACATACGAGAATACATTCTATTTTTTGTTTGAAATGGAGATATTTGAAGATGATGGAAATCACCTCTGCTGAAAGCCTTTTCATTATCTGTATGGAACAAAGAGAGATTGTTCATGCTGAAAAAAAAAGAAAATGTATCAAACTAAAAGTTTTATGCAGATTTTTAGAAACCAGCTGCTTTAAAAGAAATAACCTTAATAGTATGTATTGACTGACATTTGCTTTTAATATTTTTTCTATTTCTTATGCATTTTATTTAAGCGATTAAAACAAATGGCAATGGTAGTATCACTAACTATTAGCTTAGGTTTATTAAATCTATGCATATTAAACCATCCAAATCTATAACTATGCAACGAAGAACATAGTTAATTTAACGAGAAGCTAAATCCTTATCTCTTTGAGTTTCAGCTTTTATACCTTTATCTTTAAGCGTAAGCGATGAACTCCAACATAGTGATAACCATCATAGCCGTCGGTGATGGGTTTACGTGTGTATACTTAGTGCAATTGATAATAGAAGTGCTGTGCTATTTTATTTTTTGGCATTTTTTTCAAAACATTGCTCGATTTTGATTGGCACCCCGTGTATTTAACTTTAAAAAAAAGGGATGGCTTTCATAAGCCAAATTTGAGGTGCCTAATCGACTTGATAAAAAAAAAAAAGATCGGATTATTATCGGACATGGCATTCACAGATGTATCGGCGCGGATCGAACGTAATACTTCGCTTTAATCAATAATTAATTGATTACTACAAACAAGCAAGGTACTTCTCACAGGCTACATTTGTACAACATGAGATATTCTAAAAACATAACTCCAAAAAGCCTCATTGGGGCTCATCTTTGTTCTTGGCTCATTTTACAACTTTTTTTATTATTTTCTTTCGCTTAAACCTCCCTTTTACTTTTCTTCCTCTCTTCATAAATAATGGCAGAGACTTGCCCAACAGTTGGTGGTTTAAGCGAAGATGGCTTGTAGGCACTAACAATAAAATAAAAAATAAAAGCTTGTACCTAATACTTCCTTTCAGCAATCCCGAGTTTGATTTAAAGCAACTGGTACTTGACCCAAGGTATTTTTTTTTACTCGTATTCAAAACTCAAACCAACTAAAACGCTTATTTTAAACAGCAACTCTATGCACGTTTGGGGTTGGTTAGCATCTGGGTTTCTTGCTCTTTCCACGTTGACCATTGCCTCTCACACGATTAACGAACATCTTCACCATTATTACACACCAGAGATTCAACGTCACAAAGTACGAGTGATTGCCTATCCAGCAGCCTACTCGATTCTTGCATGGCTATCCTATTTAAAATACGATTATGAAACAGTGATATTGTTTTTTGCGCGCTTATTCGAATCATTTGCGGTATATAATCTGTACATGTGCTTTCAGTCATATCTACAACCCTTTCGGGAGCGAAATGAAGGCAAGAAAGTATCGATTGAAACAAAGGTATTTGGCATATACAAGTTTAAACTGTAAGTAAATCAATGTGCATTTGGACAAATCAATCTGGTACCAATACATATCTACTCAATAGCAAGTCCAAGTGGGGTCTTCATTTTAGAGTTATTGTAGATATTCTTGTTCTTCAATTTCCCATCTGGTAATAACAAAACAAAAAACAAACAAAGCAGCAATAGGATTAAAAAACAATACTTATAGGAACATTATTTCTGCTGCCATTTCAATCTTTACTCAAATCAAAGGAGTTTACTGTGACGGCCAATTTGATCCTAAAGGAGCTTATGTTTATCTTGCAGTGATTCAGTTTGCATCACTTTCTGTTATTCTGATGGCCTTGTTTACGTATATTTCAGTTTACGAAGATGAATGGAAAGAAGCGAAATGTAAAGTACATGGTATGTTTTGGTCTGTAAAAGCCCCTATTATGGTTATCTTTTATTTTGGAGACATCTTGCTTTCCATACTCTCCTACTTTAATGTCATTACAGACAGAACTCCTGCACATAGTGGTGGCACCCATTGGACAGCAGAGGCTATCAAAAATGGTTACTATGTACTCATTATATGTAGTACAATGGTTGTAGTGTCCATACTGATGCAAATCTATTTTGGTTTGGATGCAAAAGAGTATTCAATTGAGGAGCCAAACGATGGTTATTTTGAAGCATTTACAGATGGCTTCTTGGCTTACATTCCGCAGTTTTTGAAAAACGTATTTATGTGTGGTGGAGACACTGTGGTTCTGGCAAAGAAGCGTATCCAGTTGAGAAAGGATCGTCATCTAAGTGATGATCAATACAATCTATTGAATCCTGATACAGATGCAGACATAGCTAGAGAGTACTTGAATCAAAAGGATACTGATAGTAAGCTTTACCATGAGGATACTCGACATCAGCACAACTTTAACGCCTTGCCACTGGAACCCCTGACTAGCTTGGTGCAGAAAGATGATAATAAAGAGGAGTCATCCACATTTTGTAACGAGGAAACCATCACTGCACCTGCACCTCCACTCCAGTCCAGAGTTGTTAATCACAATGATGAAATATCCCAATTCAACACTACTCGTGGTTCTCATTTCAACCCTCATGATTTGGAGCGTCAATAAAAAAACAAGTAGGACACGAACTAAAAATAATAATAAAAAAGCTGTACATACTTTACATATTTGATTCTATCTATTTTTATCTTTTGTATCATTGTTATTTTTTTAATATATTTTCTATGAGAAACATATCCTCTCTTTAACTTTTATTCTCTCTCTCTCTCTCTCTTTTATTTTTCTCTTCTTTCTATATATATATCTACATCTGTTTTACTATTCTTTATATTTGCGTATAAATAAATAACAAATCCATTTTCACATGTCAATTCCTCTATCCATCCATATTGCTCGTCACAAAAAACCTTGCAAACCAATTCTATCCCTTATCCTGAGAAAAAAACAGCAGCAGCATTTTCACACAACCTCCGTTTCCTATAAAAAACGACTTGATGATGTTTTCAAAACTAAAATACGTTCTTCTCCTATTCCCAAAAGCACGTTGCATAAATCCAGTCTTTCATTTCCGGAAGAATACCCGCAATTATTTGCGCTTCCGATCATGCGAAAACCGCTATTTCCTGGGTTTTATAGATCTATTTTTATACGAGATCCCTTTGTGATTTCCGTCATCAAAGGTCTTATTAAAAGGGGGCAACCTTATATCGGAGCATTTCTCATAAAAAAGGAAGAGGTTGATATTGACATCATCACCAGCATGGAACAAGTCTACCCAACTGGCGTCTTTGCTCAGATAACCAATATATTTAGTACAACACAAAATGACGAAACAGGCTATTCTGTTATCTTATATCCTCACCGTCGAATTAAAATGAATGAACTTGTACTCACCAGTGATGTCCAGTTTATGGGGAAAATGGGTGATAGTATAAAATGGACAAATACAAACCCTCCGCCTAAGCTGTCCAAAAAGTCTTACAGCTCTTTTAATCTAACCAAGAATGATTTGTTTGAAGGTTTCCGTCTTTTTTTTTATCATTATTATCTATGAAAAATAGAATTAACCTTGCTACTATTAGAGCATATGATTTCACTTGGAAATGTCGAAAACCTTATTGAGCCGCCCTTTTGTAAAACAGATCCCATGATCCAAGCCATCGTATCTGAAATATCCACAGGTTTCAAAGAAATGGCGGGATTTAATCCTGCATTCCGAGATCAAATTTCCACTTACTCCACAACTGCTAAAGTGTTTAATGAGCCTTCGAAACTGGCAGATTTTACGGCATCCATCTCGGTTGGTGGAGAGTCATTCGAGCTTCAACAGATATTGGATACAACCTCCGTTGAGAAACGACTGCAGCTTTCTTTGGAAGTATTAAAAAAGGAATTGAGCCATGTGAGGCTTCAGGAACAAATATCAAAAGATGCAGATTCTCAAATCACAAAAAAGCAACGTGAGAGCTTCCTTTTGAATGAACTGGAGAAAATTAAAAAGGAATTGGGGTTGGATAGCGATATGAAGCAGAAGTGGATGACTACATTCAAGGAAAGAGCAGATGGATTATCTATGACAGAATCTGCCCAAAAAATATATCATGAGGTGAGCTCAAAATATACTTGGGTGATTTTATTATATAAAGAAGAGTGATAGATTATTTATAGGAACTATTAAAATTATCACATCTGCAACCCAGCACGCCTGAATTTAACGTGACGCGAGATTATTTGGATTCCCTTACACAAATACCTTGGGGGAAAACATCCGTTGAGAATAATAATATAAAACGAGCAAGAGAGATACTGGAGGAGGATCATTATGGACTGAAAGACGTAAAGGATCATATACTAGAGTTTATTGCTATGAATAGATTACGTAATTCAGCGCAGGGAAAAATCCTATGCTTATACGGACCACCTGGTGTGGGAAAGACGTCAATTGGAAAGAGTATGGCAAGAGCATTAGATCGATCCTTCTTTCGCTTCTCGGTTGGTGGTTTAACAGACGTGGCTGAAATCAAGGGCCATCGTAAAACTTATATTGGTGCCATGCCGGGGAAAATAGTGAATGCCTTGAAAAAGGTACAAACAGAAAATCCCCTCATTTTGATTGATGAGATTGACAAAATCGGCACAACGGGAAACAGTGCTCCAGCAAGCGCACTTTTAGAGCTTTTAGATCCGGAACAAAATGATCACTTTTTGGACCATTATATTGATATCCCTATTGATCTATCCAAGGTTCTCTTCATATGTACCGCAAATACACTCGATACGATTCCAGTTCCTCTTTTAGACCGCATGGAAATTATTCGATTATCTGGTTATACTTTTGAAGAAAAAGAAAAGATTGCAATACGTCACCTTGTGCCTACCTGTAAAGTAAATGCAGGTCTCTGTCATGCAGATGTTGCTCTGACACATGACGCAGTGCATAAAATAATCAACGGGTATTGTCATGAGGATGGTGTAAGAGATTTGAAAAACAACATCGACAAGGTGTTTCGCAGGATGGCGTTTCAAATGGTTCAGGAGCAGGAAAGTCATTCACATTCCCAAATTTGGTCAGATCAACAGCAAGATAAAACCCTTTTGGATGATGTCTCATCGTCTCTGGAATTAAATGCTAACCGTTTAAAGAACTATCTTGGGCCTGAAAAATACCACTCGAATAAATTATATGAAAAAGATACACCTCCAGGTACCATTACGGCATTAGCAAGAACAGATACAGGCAAGTTTTGGGGGAGTTTCTTAAATGTACACCACTGGATTTTAATAATAGCTCTTTCCTTTTTACACAGGCTCTCCGGTTTTTATTGAATCAGTTTTAGAATCCTGTTCGGATCATGGTGTAAATCCTCAGCTGTCTACAACAGGATTTTTAGAAGATGTTGTAAAAGAATCTACACTTATCGCCTATACTTTTTCAAAATCGCTACTAGCTCGGAAATTCCCAAAAAACGCCTTTTTTGATACAGCTCGTATCCATCTACATTGCCCTAGTAGCTCCGCCTCTAAAGATGGTAAAAGGAAGCATTATTTGGTTTTGACTTTATTTATAGACTTTTTTTTTTCAGATCCTTCAGCAGGCATGGCTATGGTAACATCCTTGCTTTCATTAGCATTTAATCAACCCGTTTCATCCAACATGGCTATGACGGGTGAAATGACGATAACGGGGAAAGTACTAAAAGTAGATGAACTCAGAGATAAAATAATGGCGGCCAAGCGCTCAAATATTTATACCATCTTTTATCCAAAGGATAACCAACAGGACTGGGACATGCTGGATGCCAATACGAAGAAGGGAATGAATGGTATACCTGTTTCTACGTATGATGATGTTTTTCATGTTGTTTTTAAAAATAAAAATACAAAGTAATGCACGTTTTGGTTTTCATGCAAAGATAACCTAACTTTTTTTTTTGATAAGCCAAATTTGCATACAAGTTTTTATTATTATTAACAACTTATGTTTTGCTAATTATACTTTATATATAAAAACAATCTTAATTGTCTAAAGGGTTAAAAAAACGTGAAAACAAAATTCATAGTAGTGTACATCCTGGTTATTTGTTATGATATCAACCAAGTAGTGTTGTAAGTGTGACTTCGGCGTTGCAAAAGATAAAAAAAAGGGAGGAGCATAAGGAAGATAAGGGCAACAGAGATAGTGTAAAAAAGTATTTACCACACACTTATTTATGATAAATTGTAATTTTAACCATCATTCCTCCGATCAAGTCAGTGCCTTTTCCTGCGCACGCTGGGACAAATAGTTTGTCTCGAGTAACTTCATTGTCCACGTATAAGCTGCAAAAGTAGCGGCATTGGAAGGAAAAGCTCTCAAAATGGTAGGTGTTAAACCTCTAAAGAAAATTCTCCATCCTTCTTCGCGGTAGGATGATCTCATGCAGTCCATAATGCCTTTAAAACGATGAGGTTCTGATTGAATTCTAGTCTTGACAACATCTGTTAGCAGGTTAATGATGACTCCGAAAAAATAACCTTTTTTTTTCTTTTATTCCTACCTGCAAAATAAGTTGAGCACCAAGCAACAATACCTGCTGAACCACCTGCCAAAATGACCTTTGATCCACTTAATTCGTATGTACTTTCATGAGAAGAAGACAAGTTTTGGCAAATGAATTCGTATGTTAAAAAATAAGGGCCAAAGCTAAGTTCACGAAGTGCGGTAGGCATCAAGCCTTTAAAACAAAATCTAATACCGCCTTTTGAATACATTTGCTTAAGACAATCTAAAGGTCCTTTCAAAGTTAAACCTGAGCTTTGGGTTTGGCTCTGCAGTTGCACTTTAGCTAGTTCCATCGGACATGTCACGATGCTATATATATATATATATATATATATATATAATTACATATTTAAAAAATTATTTGTTTTTATTATGAGATAAGAAAAAGTAATTATAAAATAGTGTAATATTTTACCTTGTGACTAAACCTGCTCCCATGCCAGCAATGAAAACATCTAATAGAGGAGGTCGCGCTATATTGTATGTGGTATGGTCAGAGTGTCTTTTCGCTTGGTATTCTAATAAAAAAGTGTATGATC
>VCJE01001052.1:2005-13068 GCA_024140265.1 Backusella liffmaniae | reverse complement strand
AAAAAAAAAAAAAAAAAAAAAAAGTCGAAAAAGTGAAACCAATTTTAACCATGTTGCGTCATGATTTTATTTTAGATCTGGCATTTGTACCTTACGCAAGGTGTTTTGTTTGGTATCGGGACATCCTGTTTGTATATAACTGTGATGGGTGTTGCTCCCCAATGGTTTACAAAACGTCGTGGCATGGCACTAGGTATAGTTGCCGGTGGTTCGGGCATCGGTGGATTGATAATACCGTTTATTTTAACAAAGATCAACTCCACTTTGGGTCCCGCTTGGACGTATCGTATTATGGGCTTTGTGTGTCTGGGATGTGATTTGATGGCTTGTATCTTTGTCAAGGAAAGAGTTGCCTCAAATAAACATCGAAAGAAGTTATCTCAATTGATCAACTTTGGAGTTTTGAAAAATGTTGACTTTTTGATCTTTTTGATCGGGTCTGATGTTTCCTTGTTTGGTTATTTTGTCCCTTTCTTCTTTTTACCAAGTATGTATATTTTATTTTTTTATTTAATATCTCCGCATTTTGTCTTACAATCGTGTATTTAGCAAATGCGACTTATTTGGGTCTATCTGCTTCCCAAGGTTCTGCTTTAATTGCAGTAGGTTCTGGTTGTAATTTCATTGGTCGAATCATTGTGGGGTAAAGTACTGGGCATCATTTCTATTAAATTATATATACACTAACCAATGTATAAACGTCTATAGCATCTTGGCAGATTATATTGGAAGAATCAATGCCCATCTCTGCTTTGTTTTTTTGGCATGCATAAGCAACTTTTTGATTTGGACTTTTGCTAATAACTATGGCACCCTCATGGCCTTTGCCGCTGTATTTGGTTTATCGTGTGGTAGTTACTTTGCACTCATGTCTCCTATTTCGGCACATATTTTAGGAATGGAAAAGTTCCCCTCGGGTCTATCCCTGTTGCTCATGTCAAATATTATACCCGTATTTGGTTCCAATATTGCCAGTGCAATTGAAGCAGGAGTAAACTCGACCCCTTTCCTTTCTTACAAGATGTTTGCAGGTACTGCCTACTTTGCTGGCTTCTTGATTCTATTTGGTTTAAAGTTAAAGTTGAATCGAAATCCATTTGCAAAAATTTAGAGTTTCATTATAGATATAATACTATAATAATAAAGTTGATAAATTGCTCTTAGAGAGCATATGTCTTGAGTATAAAGCACTACTAGATCTGGGAAACCCTATTGCCAAATATGGATGTACTTTTGGGTATTATCCGCAGAAAGAGTTTTAGTCTGAAGGCGTGTCTTTTACTTGTTAAAGGGCTATATGAAATCAGAAATGACTCATCAGCCAAAATTTAACCATCCACGAGTGAGTATCGGCTTTCAAATAAAACTTATACGGGATATGCTTTTGATCTGATTGTGTATTTTCATGCGATTATATAGTAATACCTTCTAAAATAAAGTTTTCTGTGGAATATCGTTTACAGTTAAAAAAAAAAAAACTTTACACATGCATTTCCTGAAATGAGTTATGAAAAAGAAACTGTTTGAATTCTAAAAGCACTAACATCCTTATCGCTTTAATTTCAAATTAATGCTATTCTTTATAATTTAGTATTTTGAATTCATACTCGGACTTGTCACTAGAAAGTTGGTGTAGACTTTATTTCTTATTTTCAAATCTAATTTCTCATCTCATTATGAGTTTGCTTGAGAACAGTCTGAAATGAGAGCTGGAGGGATAAGAGTTGATAAAACTTAGGCTATATTTGGAATCATTTTCACTGAATCTGCAGGTCAAATCATGCGTCTATGAATAAGTAAGCATCAAGCTCATCCTCGTCTGCCTCGGTCGATGCCATAAGTATAGCAAACTGGATCATGTCAAAACTTTTCTAATTTCATTTCAAGGGTAACATTGCACTTTCAATTAATTTCATCACTTATTTTAATCAATCAGGGATTTTTGCTTTTATTTCTTGAAAATAGATTACAAAACAGGCTAGTTTTATCTATTCTCCAAATTTGAGTAATAAAAAACGCAGTTCGTTGATTCCGATAGTCAGTAATAGTATTTTATTCAGTATAATGGTTCTTCTTACAGCAAATCTCATAAGCACTAGCGTTAAACTGTTTCATGTTGATGCTTGAATTCCAAAAATACTACATTCACACCGAAGGATGTTTGATACGATTCGATAAAATTAAAGTCTACGGGATCATTAAATATACTTCAAATGCCCATAAGTTTATATTTGGGATAATGATTGTTTAATATGTTTATTTTAATAAGATCATATTTAAAAAAATGAGTATTTTGTGGGACCACCTTTAGCCGCAATTACAGCTTTGCATCGAGAATGCATGCTGCCAACCAAAATCTCAGCAAGGGTATGACTGATCTTTTACCATTCTTCTTTTAAAACCCTCTTCAAGTCTTCGATATTTCTGATCTCGGATCGTCTTTTATCTATCAACTTATCGAGAGCGTGCCAGATGTGTTCTATTAGGTTCAAATCCGGGATTTGTGGAGGCCAGTATGAAAATTCTCTGATTTGATATGTCTCTTTCCACCAAGTCGCACATCCCCCTGTGTGGCACCTAGCACCATCCTCTTGAAAAATAAATTACCAACTATTTGTAAACAGCAAGATATATGGCTTGTTTTTCGAAGTATAATGTTTCTGGAGAATAAAGCTAATCGCACCAAATCTTGGCATAGTAAATCAATACAGCTTAACGAGTCTGTAGGCTTTACTTCACAATATCCAAACGTCACACCATTTGACTTTTGGTTATAATATTTCATCACACCATCAGGCCGAGAGGAGTCCGTGTTTTCTTCTTTCCTATTGAGCCTAATGTATAGACTAAATACCTCTTATCACTACTATAAGTAATGCATTATTACTTACCACAATAAATGCTTGTTTATTTCAGGAATATGAAATAGTGGTGACAGGATATGAACAGTTACCAATTTAAATAAATATCAAAAATTTTAAAATCATCTTCCGACGATGTTTTATGTAGATCCATAATGTCCAGCTTCAACTTGTTTCTCTTTGTATTTTCATTTACTCCCTTTATTGAATAAATGGTTAAATTAAATGAAAATACATCAAATCTTGTTATATTTACTCTTAATAATTCGGTCAGCTCTGTATAAGTATTATCACCAACTTTAGCATCTTCGTTAATATATTTCTTTGTCACCGTCTCTTTAAGAAGTTTAATATTATCTTCCCCCCATGATTTCAATTAGTTTAGGATCGATTTCATGTTGCTTCAATAATATTATGCCTTTGGATGCCCTGAATTAGACAAGGGTCAGTGAAATAAGTATTGTAAATAAGTAGCATATTACTTACAGAATTTCCTGTGACTCGTTTCGTAAAAAAAATCGATTTGTCTTCGCACCATTTTACGTATCTTGTTAAAGGCTCAATTACATCCACGTTATTTCTGAGTTTATAAGTTGGTAATACAGACAATACAGGAGAAGGGCATGACTCTTCACTTGGAATGGCTGTTGTGTTTGAACTTGAACTTGGCACTTCAGCTACTGTGGCTGTCGAGTTTGAACTGGAGCTTGATCCTTCAGCTACTGTGGCTGTCGAATTTGAACTGGAGCTTGATCCTTCACCTTCTCTGATTACTGTTTCTGACTTTGAGTTGCTGCATATCAATTTGAGTTTTATTTTCTTTTTTTGCATGAGTTGTAGAAGTTGCCAAAGTGTCAATGCCATCTATAGCTATACTTTTCTGAGCTTGAGACTGTTGATACTGCATACTAATATCAAATTCAGTAGTATGTTTCTTTTTACTATGAGGGAAGTGCTTATTATAAGTAGCGATAAAGGCTTTTCTTAAGCGATTCTGTGCATCTTGGTATGTGGTATACGGTGATAGCCAATCAACAATTAACTGATTATTATTTTCATCGTTGTTAATAAAGCCAATGATAGTAGATCTTCCTTTTTTTCGCTAATATAGGTTTTCAGCGCTAAAAAAGAAAAAGTTAGTTAGCACAATATCAGAAAGCTCTAATAGCAAAAATTAAACATGGTTACCTGTAGTTAAATTAGACATGGTTAAAGCATCCCCAACGGTTAACTAGAATAGCAGAATTGATAAATCTGACAACAAAAAATCACCCCAATGGTTTGCTAGATTTGTGACAAATTGATAAAATAGCCACTTTTGATAGATTGATCAACAGTCTAGCTTTTTGTCAAAATATTACCTTCTTTCACCAAAAACAACATGAGTCAAAGTCCTGAATCTTCGACCACTGCAGAAAAGCGTGGTCGTAAAAAGTTTAGTATCGCTGAGGACAAGCAGCTCTGTCGTTCATGGCTTGCAGTCTCCAACGATCGCGTCATTGGTCATGAGCTTCCACATGGCTGACGATTCGCAAAAACAAATCTCGCTTCATTCTAAAACGTCTACGGAAGACTTTATCCGAGTAGACACAATTATCCCGAAAGTAGTCTGCTATGAGATTTTCATGGCCGAGTTCGTTTCTTCTGTTGATATGGGCACGCCCTTTGACAGAGCCTCTACTGGGCTCTTCTTCGTCCTCTTCTAAAACTTCCAAAATCTTTAATAAGACGGTATCCATGACAATGTCATCTTCTTCATCATCGCTTGAAGACCAAAAAACTTCATCATCGTTCAATAAGCAATCCATGTTGATATCGTTTGAAAAGTAAAGGTAGTTCATTTGAATTTTAATAGATTGGAATAAAAGATAATAAATCTAGCAAACCGCCGAAGAAGATTAAAATTAATAAATCAGATTTTGAAAACATTGGTCACGTTTTTGATATCTTATAAACAAGTTAAAGAGAGCTATATAGCAACCTTATCATGGCAGTTGTAAAACTGGTTAACAGAATGCTGAATAATATTTTTAATGTGCTCCCATCCACTTTGCTTGGTGTCAGCTTTGGTTAAAAAGACTGATCGCATTGTAGAGTTGAACAGAACGCGCTTCGGAGTGTCAAACACTTCGCATCAACTACGCCAGCTAAATTCCAAGTTTCATAGCTCATCCACCTATTTCTTGTTGCGATGCAACTACCCCATGCTACGCAGCCATATTTATTATCCATACACAACCTTCACACTATGTAATATCGATGGAGGAGACGTCACTGACCCCAAAACCATTTTGGAACTCTTTAAAAGTATTGCTATGGAAGTACTTAAGCATGCCAATAATCCAAAAATAAGCAAAAAGAAAGTCAGCAAGTTGTTGAAGTCTGAAAGCATAAAGAAACAAGTGGATGTTATTTTGGATCTATTTACTGAAGATGATCTCCACGAGCTCGAAATTTATTCAAATGGCAAGTTAAATAAGGCTCTCATGAAGTTGACTGACTTGTTGTCTACACCTATTTTCAACGCAGACCAGGTTGTTGCAGATACCATTGAGCACAAATTTTTCGAGTAAAAAATTTATTATTCCAAAATTATTTTCATTGCATGGAATTATTATGACATGATATTTGCCCATGGCTATAAAGGAAATAAAACAAGTGGTTTAAATAAAGTAAAGAGTAAGCTGTTGATAGGAATTGGCTTGTTTCGTTTATTTCTACCTCTGGAATGGATCATCATAGAAGACAATAGTTTTAGGCTGTGTGCCATCTGTTCCCAAAAAAAACAGTCATTTATTCTTTTTTTTTCGTTCTTTATTTCATTAAAAATGGGAAAACATAGTCGACACGACCCAGAAGAGGATACACAGCTTGGTAAACGTGCAAAAGATGTGCCATGTAAGTCAAGACTGCTATAAATGTATATATTTTACTTTTATTCAATAACAGTAATAAACAAGCCATTTCAGAAGAGGATTATTATGAAAAGGCAAACGAATTTCGCCTTTGGCTAAAAGAAGCAAAGCATAAATATATCGACGAGATGAGCTCTAAAGAATCACGACGCTATTTTAAAAAGTTTGTGAAGAAATGGAACGACAATCAACTAGCTGGTAAATGGGCTGGACTGCTGTTATAACACAAGTTATTAAAGAGGCTTATAAACACATGTAGACAAGTTTTACAAAGGCATGTCGTCAGCACAACTTGGCTCTTCTGATACAACTCGATATAAATGGTCTTTTGCAAAGAAATTAAATCAGTTTGAATTGGATAGTGTGCGTGATAATGTTGATAGTATGACAAACCAAAGTCGCGGTGACGACAAGCTGACTGCTGGTAAAAGACGTAATGTGGGCCCTTCAATGCCAACAAACACTTTTGGTAAAGAATAAAACCAAAACATCAAGAAAAAGAGACTGATTCGTTATCGTTTATCATAGACAAGGAAGAGGCACAAGAGCGTGGGAGGGCGGATAGAAAATACGAGGCAAGGAGATCAAAAGATCGACGAGAGGCCATGCTGGATGAAGTTGCACCTCGTGAAACTGGTCGTGAAGCTGCCATTGCCAAAAAGAGAGCATTAAACGCATATCATAAGCGTGAAAAGAGCCCTGATGTTGAATTGAGTGAAGCTGATTTGATGGGCGGTGATGATTTCCAAGCCAGGTAAGAGGTTTTATATATATATATATTTACATGTATATTTATATTTATAAATACAATAGACTGGCTCAAGAACGAAAGTACAAAGAAAAAAGGGAAAATAGAATGGCAGAGAGACGGGAACAAAAGCTGGCACCCATTTTAAGCAAGATGGATGCCTACAAGGCAAAGGAAGACGCAACAATGGCCATGTTTAAAAAGATGGCAGAAGAACAGAGGAAAAGAGGAGGATTGTAATTGAAAATGAATTTGCATCACATCAAACTTGATTGCTAATCAAGTAAATAAATAAATAAACAATCATGACATGAGCCAAAGGGACTCTTTTATATGTTTGGATGCATTTGTATTGTATGTTTTAAAAAGATGAATGAAGCGATATATTTATTATAGTTCCAATTTAAGCCAGGCCTGCTTGCTTCATAATAGCAGCAAGCCTCTTATAATCAGCTAATAGCTCCTTTACATCTCCAATCTTTAATTCATCCACAGACTTGACTTGTAGAAACTTTTCCATAGGTCCTTCTCCCTTTTTAGACTTTTAAGATGGTTTAAATATAATAATAGTAATAGTAATATCAACACGACTTACTCTATCCATAAAACTAGGTAATACACTATCCCATTCTCGATGTGTAGTTGTACTAGCAATATCCTTTAGTTCACTTGAGTTGACCTTTCCAGGATGATCATTGACCTTTTTGACGCGGTCCTTGACTTGATTCTTGACTTCTTCAAACATGGATAGTTTATCTTCATCCTTTCCACCACGCTGCCATAATTTACCAATGCCATCAAAAACACGATATGAACTGTCCATCACATCCGATACAATCTTGAGTCCATTATTATTACTATTATTATTATTATTGTTGTTGTTGTTGTTGTTGGGTGGTGTGGTTACTTTTGTAGCATTTAGATCAGTAATATGACTGGTGATGATATCATGTTAGTCCAATCCAATGATGACTATTAATGTACTAATAAGACTACCTAAATACTCGGTCTGCGGATAAGCCTAGCCCCACTAGATTGGTCATTTCTAGAAATGAAACCACAGCCATCTAAATTGGATGATATGAATTATTGCCTTCTATTCTATACACGCACATCTTACCATATTCGTAAGACAATAGCTCTCTTGGCCTGTGATTAGACGTCGATATCTTTGTATAAACTTTAGATTTGATAAAAAGTTGGTAGGATTTGATTTAACAATGGTAAATATTAATAACGGAAGCAATACGTCTGCACTCGCTGTCAAGTTATCGACTGTGGACATGACCTGCTTCATTTCCTGAACAACCTCTGCTTCTGTATCCAACGAGTTTTTATTTTCGGACATTGCCTCGATTGCACCTATTGAAACAGATGAGTAATAAAACGAGTTGATTGATTGACTTAATAACTTACCAACAATGATCTCGTGTGTCTTTACAATGGCATCCAATTTGCCCTTTGCACTCATAATGGAATTCAATTGTTGGAGTTGTGTACCAGCCTGCTTGACAGTGACATTGATACTCTCAATCTCATTTTGATCGGTGAGATTGACGCCCAAATGATGAAGGTTCAGATCCAATAAATTGAGTGCTGCAATACGTGACTCGAGTGCCTCATCCTGCATTGCTTCATCGCCATCTGGATTCGTAAAGAAGCTTGGAGATGATTACTACTTGATTTATCAACTAGATTATTATTTATTACCTATCATACAACTGACTACAAATGTATGTCTCCATTTTATCTAATCTCTCTTCTTCTACTTGTTCATCCTCTTTATCCATCAAGTCTCGCATTGAGTCAATAAACTCTACTACTTTGGATCCTGTTTGATCCAATGAACGTGGTTGATTCTTACGAATAGACTTGATGAATCTACATGATGAGAAATAAAATAGGCGTGAGTACCAGCACTAAATTCAGATTAATTAATAGCATTACTCTTCTACTTTTGTATGCAATGGATCATCCAATGAATGCTCTGTAAACTCGAGGTTCTTTGAGCGCGTATCCAGCCACTCCATGACATCCTTTTTTGATAGGGGTTTTTGTATTAACATGACATTGATAAGATTGGATTCGCGCAATGGCAATTGAACATGGCTTGCTAATATGTTGTATTTGGGATGATCGGGTGTGACTGAGGATGGATCCAAGTTGAATACGTCAAATAGCGATCTATTTTCATTTCATTTAGTTGGAATATCTACCTGATACTATTCTTACTTTTTATTTGCATCTGTCATTAATGCGGATATTTCATTTTCCGATGGTAAAAAACCTAGTGCAATCAGTTGGTCTCTAATTGATAAGAATGTTATCATGATTAAATAAAAAGAACCTCTTTTTTTTCTTGTTTTCCTTTACCTTTGAAAGATGCCTCTGATCCCACCAAGTGTAATGACTTGGTTGGTGCTACTTGAGTTGTAAACAACAACATGATCCAGTATAAACTCTCGATCTACCATTGCAGACGATAACGAAGGAATTGACACCGGTAAAAGTAATGTAGCCTAAAAGATAGTTTGAGTCTACAAGAATACTTTATCCACTAAAGTCGTCATTTACCTTGTCTTTATTTAATAAAAGCTCCACTATATCGTCCAAGCTTGAATCCTCTTGTAAGCGAGTCAGTGCAAGCATGCCCCACGAGTTTGTGGGCATTGGTATCGAAAAGGAAGAGGTGTTGATTGTCTTTTTACGTCCTTCAGTGCCAGCAAACCTTTTTAAGAAGCTCGTTGCATCTTGCTCATCTGTTTTTTTATTGAAGGAATCAAAACGAAACATGACTGTATTATGTATTACAAAAAAAAAAGAAGGAAAGAAAAGTGCACGCGAGTTGAATTTTTACATGAAAATAAAATAAAGTGACGTCAAATATATGCTTATATTGTCGATCACTGAGATGCATGTATCATTCTGGGCAATAAACAGAGACTATTCATCATTTGAATCTATCAAATATACGGTTTTATTTTTTACAACACAAGCGAACCTGTTTCGTTCCCCATAGTAGTTGCACCGCCGCCTCCGCCTGAAAATGACCACTTGATTACTATCAACGTTGAGTTATCGGTCACACTCAAGATTCCAGTTCCTATTCGTGAATTAGATGAACCCGTTCAACTTGCAGAGAAATTTGCAGCAGAGCAAAACTTACAGTCGCCTCAAGTACTGAAAGCAATAATCAATTTATTTACATCACAAAAGGATGCTGCTCTATTAAAGAAGCGCCAAAAGCTAGTCAAGAAGTATCCTTCTCGGCCTCATCCTACTAATTACTACACTGAAGCTTTTGATTATCGCGAGTATTTATCGACCATTTATAATCATGCGCCTTCTTTGATTACCCCTTTTACACGCCGTGCGTATCGTTAATCCTTCTTTACCATACATACTATAATATATCCATTTTACAGCCTTTTTTTTTTTAATATACATATATTGTTATCGTAATTTTTTTTCTCAAGATTTCACTAAACTATTAAAAATATTCTTTAATTAAATACGACATATTATTATTATTATTAAGTGTTGAGAGTACTTAATTTGACACAGAATCAATGGGTATCTCGCGAACGTGTTTTGTAGCATTCTATACAGCAAAAACTTGATACCAAGGATGTTATATTCGCAGTGTGTCAATGCGCGGGTATAATTTATACTCGCCCACCTCATTTTAAGTCCTGTATTGTAAAGAATATCGTTCTTTCGTTATAGCGTCAATTCTAGCATAGTTTGTGTCAATGTGCAGGTATAATTTATACTAGTTACTGTGCCTACTATATAGGCCTATAATCACTGATATAATAGAGGTTAGATTTTTATACTCCCAATTTGAATATTTTGCTCAATTGGACACACCATTTTGATTGAAAAGTTAGATTATGCATAATGTGATTTTATGGATTGGAACAGAAATGGAACCATAATTTTCGGAACTTGGATACCCGGCTTCGATCCTTCCTTCTCGATTCCAAATTCAGACTCTGATGAATTAGTATCCTTTTTTATTCATATGCTCACACTGTCCAATAGACACTTTGCAGCCTGATGAAATGATACGAATAGACGGATGATGTAATACGATAGTAGTAGACGTTTGTAGTATCAATTCGTGTATACTGTGCCGATTGCGTTTTTCTTTGTCTATGGTATAATTAGGTAATATGTATTAAGTAGTAAAGATAAATATATAAGAATATAGCTACTTACCAAAGACAATAACGCAAGTTGAAGTGGGGTAGTGGAAACCATTCTAAATTAAAAGTAAAAATTTTAACTAGTCAATGTCGATGCTGAATGATTGACAAAAGCACACACTTACTAAGCAGTATTGGATGACAAAAGAGCAAAAGCAGTTAAATAGGTTCTTGAATGGAACCCGTTTCAGCTTTAGGAAATACAACTATACAACTTGCTTTACATAATTCGAAAGCAAGAGCTGGAAAGTAGAAAGAAGGACAAAATGAACTTACTATAGGAATGAAAGATAAAATGTTGTATACAAGGTTATAAAAGATAATAATTATG
>VCJE01000105.1:3761-15209 GCA_024140265.1 Backusella liffmaniae | reverse complement strand
ATTCAATTGTCACTCGCGTGTCGTGGACTCTGGAAGCTTCTTCTTTGTAGGCCGGTGATGGCTCATTTGGAGTGAAGGTTCTTCGTTATCTCTGTGATGTATCTACTCTACTACTTTACCGAAGCAAGTTGTCTCTAGTTGTCTATCTAATTGGGGCTCTGGCATGACTGGTTTATAGGCAACCAGCATTATATCAGTATCATAAAAACGTACATGACGGTAATCAACACGATTTTATTCTATTACCTGACCCTTTTGTTATTCGATCTGACGATATTGATGCGGGCACTGGCGAAGCATATATGAGGAGATGGAGATTAAACAGAAAAAGGCGACCAACCACGGAATTGAAACTCGCTATCACGAAGAAGAACTCTCCAATATTGCTTTGAATTCCAAAGTGGAATCATTCCAAGATATCTTCCAGCTGTATCAACAGACAAAACCACATGCAGACGCTATACGGGCATTTTACCATTCAAGCGTCTGTCTCAAAAAGACAAGGATCAAGGAGATCGGTGCCAAACACTTTAAGGGCCGTATTGCAGCATAGGAAAGAAAATATGTCAAAGGGGATGATAAAAAAGGAAAGAAACTCACTCTCATGGTGATCGGCGACCGTGGCACTGGGGTAGGGGAGTAGTATAAGAGGTTTTCGGAGATATGGTGGTAAATGGCTGGACAAACTACATGGGCGATATGCCGCTGCTTGCGTGACCAACAAACATAATTCATCTCAAGTGTGCCTATTGCTTCTACAAAGACATCCATCCCAAAAAGAAAATCACAAAAGCCACTGGCCAAGAGAAGATGGTTGGTGTTAACGGGACTGCTCAGTGCATAAATTCAAATTGTATTGCGTATAAAGCCGGAAGGCCAATGCAGTCTCGAAACCTACAAAGCGCCCTGGTGTTGCTGGCATTTATACCATTACAGAAGGACATCCATTCGATTAACTTAACTCAAGACGCAGTCAATCCAACACCATTACATCTATTCAACCGGCGTCCTTCCAGGAGGAAGCGCGAATCGGGCCACCAGCCAACGAGCCGGTAATACCTTAATTGTGGTAAGCACTTTAGCTTTTGGAGAAAACCCAATATTAACCACAATACTTTTTTTTATATACTATTTTCGCCCTTTTATTTCAACGCAATCCTTGATAAGTTGAAACAATAGGTTTGATAGACTCGTACTGACGTTTTACATAATTTGTACTCCGCATTTGCAAAACTGATACCCTCACAGTATTTTCTATATATTCATTTTATTTAATAATATTCAATTTACACACACACACCACACACAAAACAAGTTTAGGCTCCAGGTACAAATGACAAGTTCTTTGGAAGGGTTTCTTCATTGTCTTGGAAGAATTCCTCCACTGTACCACTCTTGACAACAGCCTCACCATTCTTAAAATATTCCAAAATATCTGAGCTAGTCTTTAATGCGTCCAACTGATAATTTGGTACCTCTCTTCCGGTATGTTTGATACTCTCCTTCAAAACCTAACATCATATATCAGTTTGATTCCTTCTATTATTGCACAACGTTTTACCTTGAATTTGGTATCGAGATCAAGGGTCGCAATGTCCTTCCAATTTGTTTCATTTGCATCTTGAACATGTTGAAGAATGGCAGATTTGACGGCAGATTCAATCTCGTTTTTATCAGCCATGAGTTCAGTTGCCTTCCAACTAAAAGAGTATTATAAGAATGGTACACAAGCCCTTACGTTTACCAAAAAAAACTTACGATGCAATGGCTTCTTCTTCTTGGTATTTGACATTAAAGGTTACCTGTGTGTCTGTATGCTGGGCAGGGGTAACCTCTGGTTGTTCCTTTTTTGTTGCCCATGGATTTAATTTTCCAAATAAACCACTATTTTCGGCTGAAACTGCAGTAGCGCTATGGAATTTTGAGATGTGTCTAACAGTGTTGGAGGTGAAAATACGTCTACAGGCAAGCATTTTTTATATATGGGAACAGACTACACAGAAGAAGAACTTGTCAAAAAGGTCAACCCCCTAGCCCAAAAAAAATCAGTGACTGCTGGCAGTCACTTTTTAGAGAGAAGTTTGATTCTCTTGATTCATGCTTATGAACTGTTTGATCCAAAAGGTTCTTTTCAACTTGACTTAAATAGGATGACTACTTATAATTGCAAATAGTGTGCTGATATATGTATGGTAACTTAATAAAAGGGGGATTTCCAATAGAATTTAATGAAAAACTGTGTGATTGGTTCGTAGGCATAAACAATGACGAAAAGATTTATCTGTCAAACTATGCTGTTGCCTAGCAACCGATTGAATGGAGCTGTCAGTTGCAATACTTGCGTTAAAAGTAGACTATTTGTCATTGTATTGCATATTCCATAAATCTCATACAATAACACTGTAATATATAGTGTGTGCGTGTGATGATAATCAAGTCTCTTTTATAAATCGTTAAATAATAATAATACATCAACATGAACCATGTTTTATATACATGTGGATAACCTATGAACGATAGACTCAGGCTGTTATGATGGTTATCATCATCTGTCACTTCCCTGACAAACAAAGGTCATTCTTAATAACAAGCCATTTCATCTTTTTTTCCTTTTTGTGAATGCATTTAAAGCACCGAAGTGACTTGTAAAAGAATCACGAAAAAATTTTTTTTTTACTAAATCTTGTATAAATTTTTTTTCAGAGTCTGAACACTATCAACCTCTCTCTTTCTCCCAGTCTTTTTCATTCGAGAACAATAAACTAGTCAAAATGGGTCGCATGCACACTCCTGGTAAGGGTATTTCCTCTTCTGCCCTCCCCTATCGTCGCACTCCTGCTTCTTGGGTCAAGACTACCCCCGATGAGGTTGTTGACATGATCTGCAAGAATGCCAAGAAGGGTCTCTCCCCTGCTCAGATTGGTGTTGTTCTCCGTGATTCCAACGGTATTCCCCAGGTCAAGTCCATCACCGGTAACAAGGTCCTCCGTATTCTCAAGTCCAACGGTCTTGCTCCTGAGGTTCCCGAAGATCTTTACCACTTGATCAAGAAGGCTGTCTCCATCCGTAAGCACTTGGAACGTAACAGAAAGGACAAGGACTCCAAGTATCGTTTGATTCTTATCGAGTCCCGTATCCATCGTCTTGCTCGTTACTACAAGACCGCTGGTCAGCTCCCTCCTACCTGGAAATAGTATCCTTTTTTGATTTTAAAAAAACTAACCTATATACCACCATTTCATAAATTGCCTATATTGGACATTATGTTGGAGTGAACCTCTATCTTCCTATTCTCCTCTATCAAAGAGTTGAGAATTGGAAATAGAAGAGCTCAGTAACTGTCTTGCCTTAACCCATTCTTTTTCTTTCTAATAGTGAATCTGCCACTGCTTCTGCTATGGTTGCCTAAATATTCCAGTCTGGCCCTCTCGTTTTTTTTTGCTCTCATGTTCTCGAGGCTTCTTTTGTGTGGACCATGGTTTTATATCTTTTTCATATTCATTTAGTCAATTAGGAAGGAGAGCATTTTATCATCTCTTATGGTTTTATTCAAAAATAAATCATAATTGACTAAAGAACAAAGTTGCTTTTATTTTTAGTTTAATGTACATACGTAAACTAATGCAAATGAAATGGTAGAAAAAGCATGCTTTTATAGTTGAACCAAATGATGATACTTACAATTATCTAATTGTATTTTAATTCACCTTGACAACACTCATGGAGGTTTTGTATTCACACTGTCTGATGGTTCAATTATAAAAGAATACTTTTTTTTTGCTATTCATTTATATTGGTTTAGTGGTATGGTATAATTGGGGTTTAGAGACGTTAAAGGGTTTCTTTTCTTTTTTTTATCTTAAATAAATAAACTACATTTATTGCTATTATTTACTGTATTGTTTCATCATTTGTTTAAAATGTGGCTTGAGAATTTGGAGAATTCTTTATTATAAAAAATGTTTGCTTGCTTTTATCCATACATTCAATCAAGTACAAAAAGATAATTATTATTATTATATTATTTACTCTTTGAGCATGATATCACTTCCTTCTACTCGAATAGTGCCTGTTTTCACCAGAAAATACAATATCCTTGATAAGCCATGCTGATCTTCTTTTTCAATGGGATACTCCTAATTTAAAAAGGTAAGCCTTATGTCATAAGCTATCGATGATCTTACCCTTTGCAAATCAGCCAAAGGTACCACGGCATTAGTGACTAATAACTGGACGACTTGAGCAGTTGTTTTCTGTTGCTTTGTATCCAGACTAATCGCTGTGCTTAATTGTTGGCTCTTTTTGATTAACCATGCATCGACTGCCTCTGGGTTGGATGTATCCACACTGATGTATTTTTCTTTTTTGGGAAGTGTTTCTTTAAACTGTCGTGCTTGATTGATACACTCGGTTATATTTGATTTTGATGCTATGTGTGTATGTGTGTGTAAATACATCTTTTCCTTGGTCATAAATGTTATACATTACCAACAAACGCAGGATCATTGATTTTTGAAATAACATCTTGTATGAAATCATACTTGTTTTCGGTAAAGCCATGCGCACTGTGTTGACCTACAGCACACATTTAATGATATACTTTGGCATATCTAAAGACACTGACTGTTACCTCGGGTATTGTCATGAACATCAGTCATTTCACTATCAACAGCATCTCTCGTTTCTTGAAGCTTTTCTTTCCATTCATTCTCCATCTCGACAAGTTTTCTCTTTCCCTCAACAAGATCCGCTTTTGTTTTCATTATTTTACTCAGATTAGGTTTCATATGTTTGCGTCGTTCCTGTGCTTCATTTATCTCGACTGTCAACTGTGATGAGGTATAATTCTTTATATATTCCTTTTAGTTTCGACCTTTAACCTTTGGGTAACAATCAATATCTTACCAATTGAACAATATCATTATCGAGCTGTTCAAGTTCCTGTTTAAGTTTATTGTTTCTGTCTCGTATACGTTTTTCCATCAGTGCATCCTCCTCTTCCTTATCTTGATCAAAATCCATCCGTGTTGATGTAGCCAGTAAATTTATCTGTCTCTTTTGCTCTTTGACTTGTTCTGTCAAGTCGGCGATTTCCTCATTGACCCTGTCTAAATTGGCATTGTATTGATTGATAATACTTGTAATTGTTGGTTGTATAAACTGTTCGATTCTAGTACGTATGATATCCGCACTTCCCACCGTTGTGAATTCATGAGTCTATTATACACTGTTTGGTTAAAAATACCAACTTTATTTTTATTTTTACTGTAAACAGTACTTTTCTTATTGTCAATACTTCAGACTGCTTTCTAAGTACTGACGCGCCTTCTGCTACATTTTGGTTAATGTTCTTGACCTTTTTTATCGTTTGACAAAGAAAGAAAAAGTCAATGAAAAAAAAAAAAAGAATAATAACCAATGAGAAATATCAACACATTACAATCTCTACAGACTTGGCTAAATTGGCTACACATTCATTTAAATTCTCTGCAATGTCAAGACTATAAGGTCTTTTATGCTGTCGTGGAGTAGCCATAATATCGAAAAAGGTATTGCAAGAAAAACAACAAGAAAAAAAAATAAAGTAGAAATGTGGTCACGGATTTATTTATAAATGCGTCCACCCAATAAAAATAGAAGGGGGCCAAAAAGCCTTCCACACCTTCAAAATTCAAGTTTTATCAAAACGCAAATTCATTACATTAAACAGTATTTTATTTATATTCATTAAACGTTTTTGGAAATAGAGCCAAGTTAAAGACATCAAGTCGGTACATCGCGATTTTGACCGTCTAAATATTGCTGGTAATATTTGTAACCAGTAGGGCTAGCGATCTTTGCTTTTTTCGAAGCTGCCTTTACAGACATCTTGGCATCAACAATATAGCCAATTAATTCATCTATTTTATCCTGTGCGAGGTGTCTTGGAGCGGGCGCATTACACTTTGATACTTTAGATATTGTTGGTAATGTCTGTAGGCAGTAGCTTGAGACATATTTGCTTTTCTCGAAGCTGCTTTCATAGTCATCTTGTTGTCAACAATATAGCCAATCAGTTGATTTATTTGATATTGTGTGATGTGTCGTGGAGTGGGAATGTCAGCATGGTGCTCCTTGAGATATTTCCAACGGTATATTTGAGCACATGCAAAGGGTATGTTTTTTTTTTCGAGGCTGCCCTGATGGTCATCTTGTCATCAAAAATGTAGCCAATTAATTTATTTATTTCATTTTGCGTGTAAGTTTTTTTTGTCACAGGATGTTCAATATTGTGGTCTTTCAAATATTGTCGATAGCGTCTTTTTAGCAACCTGCAGATCTATATTCGCTTTCCTCGAAGCAGTGACTATGGCCATTTTGTCATCGACTATGTAGCTAATTAACTCTTTTACCTGTTCTTGTGTGTAACATTTAGGAGTAGAAATATGACTTGGAGCGGGGATATCAGGATTCTGAACTTTCAAATACTTGTGGTAAAACCTTTGGGCTGCACTTTGACTCATTTTTGCTTTTTTCGAAGCTGCCGCTATAGTCATCTTGTCGTTGATGATATAGCTAATGAGTTCGTTCTTTTGATCCTGCGTATAATTTTGATGGAACTGTCGTATGGGAATAGCATGATTCGGATCTTTCAAGTATTTACTGTAGTAATACTTCCCAGAGTCAAAAGTCATGTTTACTTTTGCTGAAGCTTCTTTTATTGACATCTTGTCGTCGTTAATATATCTAATGAGGTTTCCACATTGATTTTGCATACGTATTTTTGGTGTTTGATTTCGTGGCAACGGAATTTTCTTTTCTGGATCGTTAATGTATAGATTGTAGTAGTAAGATCCTGCTTTTGCACATATGTTTATTTTACGTGAAGCATGGACTATAGCCATGTTATCGTTCACAATAAAACTAATAAGTTGATTTATTTATGCTTGTGAAATCTTTATGCCTTTTACTAGTTTTGAAAAATTTGGCGGTGGTTGCAGTAATGACTTGGTATCAGTATCTTCTTCTATCTTGACTTGTTGAGCGGGCACGCGTCTGTTGTTGGTTACAGATGGTTTTCTCTTTGTTATCCTGCCACTACTCCTTGTATTGCTGACACCGTTTAGAACCAGAGTAGGCTTAACATCTTCTTCTTTTTTTACTGAGATATTTCCCGTTTGACTTCGCGTTTTAGCCATTTTGTTTTGCTAATGTTTTGCAAATGAAGATAAAAAAAAAAGTGAAAAGAGAAATGGTTTATGTCGTATTATGGCTTGCTTTTGTTTTTGTGCATGAGTGTTTAAACTCAGTTTACGTGTTTCATCTTTTATGAGAGACTTTGCATCAAATAGTTGTAAAAGAGACTTCAAGGAAAACAAAGCGAATCCTCGGATCACTCTGGCTATATATTCGATATGTTATATATTTTTAATCATTTTATTTACTTTTTTATATTCTTCAATGTACAATTAAATGATGGCACGAAATGTAACACTGAAGGTGTCATGCACTGTGCATCTTTTTTCTTTAGTAGTAACAAAGGTATCCAAAAAAAAAAGGTCAAATAAAATGAAAATAACTTACCAAGGCCCATACTCGAAGCAATTGAAGAGGACAGAAAAAAGAGGATACGCTGCGTTGATACAATACCTCACGTATGAGAAAGCGAACTGAGTTTGAACCTCAGTAAATAAACAACAAACAACTTCACTTGGCCCTATTCTCCCTGCTCATTCACTCAACATTAACAAAACAAAATGGCTAAAACGCGAAGTCAAACGGGAAATATCTCAGTAAAAAAAGAAGAAGACGTTAAGCCTACTCTGGTTTTAAGCGGTGTCAGCAACACAAGGAGCAGTGGCAGGATAGCAAAGAAAAAGCCATCTGTAACCAACAACAGACGCGTGCCCGCTCAACAAGTCAAGATAGAAGAAGATACTGATATCAAGTCTCTATTGCAATCATCGTCAAAGTCTTCAAGCAGTGCAAAAAGACCGAGGATATCACAAGAACAAATAAATCAACTTATTCATCATATTGTGAAAGATAACATGAGCATACGTAAAGCTTCACGAAAAGTAAATATGTCGGAGGGCTCAGGGTATAGTTACTACAGTTTATACAAGAACAATCCAGAAAAGAAAATTCCGTTGCCACTAGATCAAACACCAACAATGCATATGCAAGAACAAATTAGAAATCTCATTAGATATATTAACGACGACAAAATGACTATAACAGAGGCTTCTGCAAAATTAAACATGACTTATCATTCTGGCCATCATTATTACAACAGATACTTGAAAGATCCGAATCATGGCATTCCCATACTGCGTTTATACCGACATTATATGCAAGATCAAAAACGCGAATTCATTCATTATGTCATCAACGACAAGATGTCTATACGGACAGCTTCAAAAAAAGCGAACATGAGGGAAGATGCAGGTAGAGAGTATTACTACAAGTATTTTAACGAACAAAATCCTGATATTGCTACACCAAGCCATATTGTTAATCCTAAATGCTACACAAAAGAACAGATAAAAGAGATAATTAGCTACTTTGCCGATGACAAGATGACCGTAGCTGCTGCTTCGAGGAAAGCGAATATGAGCTATGACGCTGCCAGAAGATACTATGGAAAATACTTAAGGGACAATAATATAAAGACCCCGGCATACAGAAACTCGAAACTCTATTCACAAGACAAAAAAAAAGAATTTATTGGGTACATTGTTGTTGACAAGATGTCCATAAATGCAGCATCGAAAAAAGCCAATATCCATTATACTACTGGCAAAAAATACTACCGGAAATATCGTAAGGATCACCATCTTGACATGCCTACTCTAAACATCATCACACAAGATCAAAAAAGTGAATTCATTGGCTACATTGTTCATGACAAGATGTCCGTGACTGTGGCTTCGAAAAAAGCAAACATATGTGCAGTTTCTGGATACAAATACTATTATCAATATCTAAAGGATCACAATATATGATCCCATTGGAAAACACATCATACAGGATAGAATAGATGAATTTATTGGCTATATTGTGGATGACAAGATGTCCATAAATGCAGCCTCGAATAAAGCAAATATGCATTAAACTACTGGTTACGAATATTACTGGAGATATCTAAAGAGTCAAAATCGTGATGTGCCGATTTGACGTCATTAACTTGGCTATATTTCCAAGAACATTTAGTGAATGTAAATAAAATAATTTGGATCAAATAAAAGTTACCTAATAATTTCAAATTGTTGAACACTCTGATAATAAAACAAATAGAAAATGCACACACTCGATAATGTCTGTTTTCTTTTTTATTACACACTCTATTGGGATAATCTGTGAAATCAACACTCTATTGGGAATACTCCAAGTATTTTACTTACTCTACAAAGTAATAATACCCTCCTTTATAAAGATAAAACAAAGAGAACTTGAAACCAATTCTCTTGAGAGTTAGATTTTGGTTCTTTTTTTTTCTTTCTACAAAGATAGTTGTCGCTTTGATTCTATTCATGTAGAATTTTTTTTAGGTTAAAACAATCAAACCATCGTACACTTCCTTCATATTATTAGATACAATTACCACTTTTCTATATTTGATACGTAAATGGGAAAAATGAAACCGTGCGGCAACATCTACAGTAAGAATAGGCGTGTAATATAGGTTAACTTGTTATCGATTTTTAGATGATATCCTTAAACAGAAGAAATATATTTCATCATAGGCAGTGAATGATTTGGAACATGACTTATTATTACTCTGTGGATCTTTCAAAAAGTACAGTGATGGAAGCAATGTCAAATATCAAAACAAGTTAAACTAGCTCTATTGTTGACATCTTCCATAAACGAGTAACAAAGGCGAGGGAACTACTGTACAAAGAACAACATGTTTATAAAAAGGAGAGGAATCGCAAGACAAAATACTTTGTCTTTTCTTTTTATTATCATTAGTTTTAGCAACATGAACTCCTGGGTCAACGACTTATTAATCCTGGGTCAGCAACATTTTAGTCCAAAACCAACGACATTCCATTTGTTTTTCAGTATTCTTTCAAACCAAATACAGCCAACATATTCACCAGTTGACCTAGAAATAAAAGATGGGCTCAACTATTATCACCCACACGAATCAACCCCAAACGGAGAGCTTATATCCGTTCATCTTCCTCTAACATTATCACTACCTCCTCTGTCATCAATATTATCTCCTCTGTCTTCAATACTACCTTCTTTGTCATCAATACCTCCTCCATCACCACTACCTTCTATAATTGGGTCAACCCATGGTTTCTTGCAGGGTATTACTTTATTTAAAATTATAATTAAAGATTGTCTTATTTTATTTTTTTCATTCGTAATTAAGGATCTCTACCGTTTAGTGACCATCTGGATTGTGAATCTCCACCTCATAGTGCCTATTTAGATGATGAATCTTTATCTTATAGTGACTACTTAAATTATATTTGGACATATATTAGGAATATTGATTGGCTTCTGTCTCGAAGAGATGGTTGTCAATATCCTTGTTGGGGAATAAAATGTAAGGTGAATAAAAAGACTTTTTGCTACATCAGGGCTAACTCTGGTTACATCTAGTTTTTTATTTCACAACAATAATACTTTGCCTTCACCTTTTATGCAAATTTTATAGCATTAAGTATAATACTAAAAAGCGAGAAAAGCTAACACAAAAAAGACGGCCACAGTATACATTAGAAACAATGTATGATAATGCAACCGTCAGACCAACACCTTTCAAATATAAAGTGAGAGAAACAGTACCAGAGGGCTTGGGGCCTGTTCTTGCTGACGCCTTATCCACATCAATAGAACCGGAGCCACTCCATGACAACACACCCAACAACACACCTTCCAGTCTATCTGGTAGCTCATCAGTTGATCCTACTAGGCCCTGGGATTACGATCAAGAAATTATCCAAGATACTCTGGCGTTTCTTTTCGATCATAGAAGCAGTAGCTTGGAGTCGCTGACCGCTCCTCAAGTAACTACAAGAAAACAAAAACCGAAAAGACGATCAAGAAAAATGATAAAAAGAAGAAAATGAGTTGCATACTTGGTTTTGTTGATAATAAATAAACATTGGCTTTTTATTTATCTCTACTCCATTCACAAGGATTTATAACATGATGTGCGAGATAGCTGGGCGCCATAACTTCAAAAAGGTTTAAAATCATTATATACTCCACATCGTTAAGCCTCTGAGATATCTTAAAGTGTGATGCAGAAGTTTTTTAAATGTTGCCTTACTGGCTTTATCAAGAAAATGACAAAAAAATAACCGAGTTTAGAGGAGTATTTATGTTACAACATAACCAAATTACATAGTGAAGCGAGGGAAGTAGATTTAAGTATTTAAATGAACGTCACGTACCATCAACTCTTAGTAATAGATATTGAAAAGCATCTGTACGAAAACTAAAGTG
>VCJE01001043.1:2657-19412 GCA_024140265.1 Backusella liffmaniae | reverse complement strand
ACAAGTGGAGTAACAGTGTGCATGTTTTCGTTTTTTTTTTTTTGTTTTACCAAAAACAATGCTTGTAAAATGTAAATTTCTATAAAAGGGTTACGCGTTTGTAGTCATGTGTCCACTTAGTCTTTCATAAGGATTAGACAAGTGTCTGTGCCGCAGCACTGACATTTTATGTCATGAGAAGCCTATTTTTTTTAACTCACATAATGACCAACGTTGACTCATTACAACTTGTCCCAGTTCTTTTTTAAAAGTATATAAGGAATAATTTCACTTACTGTTTTTTTTTATTATTTTCATCATTTTAAAATATGGATCCTGTTACAGTAAGATATAATCAAAATAATATCAATTGGTCTGTTCGTATTTAATGCTCCCTCTTCTCATTAGATTTTTGAAAACTACTTGCCTAAACTTCGTCTTGCAAAAGCAAAGATTGCTGTAAGTGGTTAATGCTTGTATGGCACACAATCATCCTGTTGCTAACATCGATACTTAGGCTGAATACAGTGGAATAGAATTCAACTTGGACGATATTGTGTTGGAGCGATTCTCCAAGTATTCATTTGGAAAAGTACCTCTCTTCGATGCCAAAGATACCAATCTTTTTGAATCCAATGCAATTGCTTATTATGGTAATTTTTTTCAAAAAAACAATTTATGCAGCGCTAACCCTTTTTTTTTTTTCAGCTGCGGCACAAGTTAAAAATAACTCTATTTTAGGTTTGACCCCAGGCACAAAGGCTGAGATTATTCAGTGGATGCTTTTCTCCGAAAATGAGCTTTTGGCCAACGTAGAGGGTTGGATCTATCCTCTCCTAGGTTATGTTGCCTATGTCAAACCAATTGTTGATCTCCACATTGAAAAGACAAAGCGGGCAATGGATGCGCTAAACAAGACCCTTGAAAGCAAAGACTATATTGTAGGTGACTCGGTCACACTTGCTGATATTCTGCTTTTCTGTGCCTTGGTATTCCCTTACAAGTTTGTATTTGATAAAGAACTTCGTGAAAATTATAAACATGTTGACCGTTATGTAAACGAAATGGCCTCCAAGGAAAACATCAAGAAACACTTGGCGTTGGAAGTTTGTCAAGAACCCCTCAAGTATACACCTGCCGCTAAAAAGGAAAAGAAAAAGAAGGAGGTAGCGGTGAAGAAGGATATTCCCAAGAAAGTGACTACCCAAAAGGAGAAGGAAGAATACAAGGTGAATGAGGTCGAAGAGGTTGCAGTCAAGTCTACCTTTAAGCCTAAATCTAAACTTGATTTGTTGCCTCCCTCTACCTTTATTTTGGATGCCTGGAAACGCGAGTATTCAAATAACGACACTGATGTAGCAATGCAATGGTTTTGGAAGAACTTTGATGCCCATGGATTTTCTATTTGGAAAATAGACTACAATTACAATGATGAACTTACCATGACATTCATGTCAAACAACTTGATTGGCGGTTTTTATAATCGCTTGGAGCTTGCCCATAAATATGCCTTTGGTTCAATGGTGGTCCGTGGAGAAAATAACAAAAACAGCATCTCTGGCATCTTCATTATTCGTGGTCAGGAGGTGCCTTACGAGGTCCACAGTGCAGAAGGCTACGAGTCCTTTAACTTTGTAAAGATTGAAATGGGAGACTATGAAGCGAGAAAGGATGAAATTCACCGTTATATGGCATGGGACTTTGATGATTTTGCAGCTGGAAAAGTATTCAAGTAATACTATAACCACTTTCAATGTTTTTATTTCAATTTATTACTATTGCCTTGTAGAATGTATTATATTCCCATCAGTATCTTTAAAATAAAATTAAAAAGTGTTTGTATGAATCATTGATAGATCTATTCGAATTGAAGTACATAATTATTTTATTTTCGAAGCGCTAATAGTAAAATCTGTCGCAAATAAAAGAGATTAATACTAGCTAGCACACTCAAAATATATTTTTCTCTTACAGCATTTGCATGTTTTTCTTTATTGGTTCCTAATGTGAACTGGTGGATATAAACCAAAATATTCTCTATATAGAGCTCATGTCCTTGTCATTTAACCATAACTTTTATATAGGTTCAGTTTTAAGCTATTTAATAATGGCAATAGTATTCTTTTGAATAACATTTTTAGAAGGATTTTAGTCATTATATCTTTACTAGTACCGTTTTTCTTTTGTCGCTAAACAACTTGCAACCCCAATTTCTCTGAATTTAATGAATTGAATTGCTATAAAGTTTTTTTCGCCACTTTTATTAGCTAGTATAGAATTAAAAGAAAAAATCATTCTGTATATGCCTCCTAATGCTAATTTCTAGTAAGTCATTGTGAAGACTGCACTTATCGTAATACAATACAATACAAAAAGAAATTGCCTTAATAAGGAAACGCTACCGGCCTTTCACGTGCCATCATTGTTCGCCAAATCGTTCAATTGAAATTCTATTGGCCCACCACTGCTGTCAGAGACACCGAACTTCTCCGCACTATTTATACTTTAGAGTATTTCTTTTTCTCAGTTCCTTACTTTTGGATTTAAACATTCTTCTTGATATGACCGTGTTGGCCGAGACATTTGCTTCTGCAAATTTAAATTTGAAAGAGACGCCCGCCTTTACCAACTTGGAAAACTGGCGTCTCAAAGTGGTAGAAGGTGCCCAGACATGGCATTACCTTTCAACTGATGATGAGCGTAAAGCATGGCCACAAACACTTTGGGATAGATACCACTTGGGTCTTGCTCTTGTATGTCCCTTTGCTTATTATGCACTCAAATATATCAAGATAGCTTATTGTTTTATATTAATAGAATGTTCCCGAGCTTGACAAAGCAACAACACCTTTGGAAACAGCACGCAAAGGTTTTGAATTCTATCGTCGATTGCAAACCGAAGATGGACATTGGGGCGGTGAATATGGTGGTCCAATGTAATTGTTGTCAGAATGATCAAGAGTAAATGAACAAATTCGAATTTAACCAATTCATTGTAGGTTTTTGATTCCCGGTTTGATGATCACCTACTACATCACAGGCACACCTATACCCGACCCTATGCGCCTTGAATTAATCAGATACTTGCTCAATAGAGCTCACGCAGAAGATGGTGGTTGGGGTATTCATATCGAAGGTATTTCAACCGTGTTCGGTACCGCACTTAATTACGTTGCATTGCGTATTTTGGGCCTAGGTCCTGACCATCCTGCCATGACCAAGGCCAGAGGAACCCTTCACAAAATTGGTGGTGCTGCTGCCAGTCCTGCTTGGGGTAAATTCTGGCTTGCTGCCTTGGGTGTGTATGACTGGAAAGGTGTAAATCCTATTCCTCCTGAGCTCTGGGCTTTACCAAAGTCCATCCCATTGTGTCCAGGAAATTGGTGGGTGCACACACGTCTGGTTTATCTTCCTATGGGTTACATTTATGGACGTAGACTAAGTGCCCCTCTTACTTCATTTACCCAGTCTCTCCGTGAGGAACTTTATACCGAACCCTACGATTCTATCAATTGGAATAATCAACGTAATAATGTCGCCGCTGTTGATCTTTATACACCTCACTCTAAGATCATGGATGTTTGTAACTGTACGTACTTTAACTTTATTTTTACTAAGAATATGTGACGAATCTCTCATTGTCCTTGCTCTTTTCTTTTTTTTTTTAGATGCATTGACATATTACGAAACCCTTGCAACAAAAGTCCCGATGCTCAGAAACTATGCCCTTAAGCTTACAATTGATCAAATCAAGATGGAAGACGAAAATTCATTCTATTTAGATATCGGTCCAGTAAACAAAGCCATGAACTGGCTTGTTGTATATTATCATTACGGTAAAGACTCGTATGAATTTAAGCAACACGTCAAACGCAATGCAGATTTCATGTGGATGGGACCAGAAGGTATGATGATGAATGGTACAAATGGCAGTCAGTTGTGGGATGCGGCATTTATTGCTCAAGCATGCAAGGAAGCCAAACTTGCTGACAATGAAAAATATCGCCAAAATATGATCAAGACACTGGAATTCCTTGATATTACTCAGGTGAGTGCTAATACATTACAAGGCACATGTATTCGTATCACAGTAAACTAAATAAAACCTGAAATAGATTCGCAGAAATCCTCCAAACTATAAAGAGTGCTATCGCCATATATCTAATGGTGCTTGGCCCTTCAGTACTAGGGATCAAGGTTTCACGGTATCAGATTGTACTGCAGAAGGCCTCAAAGCCACCATTGCTTTGCAACAAATTCCTGATATGCCACAACTTGTTAATGTTTCACGTCTCCGTGACGCTATTGATGTGCTTCTCACGATGCAAAACGCTGATGATGGATTTGCCAGTTATGAAACGATCCGTGGTCCTCATCTTTTAGAACATTTGAACCCCGCAGAAGTATTTGGTAACATCATGACCGAATACAGCTACCCTGAATGCACAACTGCTGTCTTGATGGGACTCCGCAGCTTCATTAAAATCGACCCAGAATATCGCCGTGAAGAGATTGATGAAACATGTCGACGCTCAGTAGAGTACATCAAAAGAGTACAGCATGAAGATGGCTCTTGGTATGGTGCTTGGGCCATCTGTTACACCTATGCTGCTATGTTTGCGGTACAAAGTTTGGCCAGTGTTGGCGAATATTACGAAAACTCTGATAATGTCAAGCGTGGTTGTGACTTTTTGGTCAAGCACCAGGAACAAGATGGCGGCTGGGGAGAAACATATAAATCGTGCGAATTACATACTTACTCTCATAATGAAAAATCCCAGGTTGTTAATACCGCATTTGCCGTAATGACCCTTTTAGAGGCCAAATATCCCGATAGAGAACCCATTCGTCGTGGTATTGAGCTCATTATGAAGCGCCAATTGCTAACTGGTGAATGGCTTCAAGAAAGTATTGAAGGTGTCTTTAACAAAAATTGTATGATTTCTTATCCAAACTACAAATTTGCTTTCACTATTTGGGCTCTTGGCAAATATGCAAGTGTTTATGGTGATTCCATCGCTTAATAAAATCGATTCAAGAGAAAAAAAAAATCTCCTTTTGTGTTACATCATTCGTCATGTGTGTACCTATTTTCTCTCTTTTGTTTTTTTTCCCCTTTTTTGAGGGTTGTCAAATCTAGATCTTCTCTTTTTTTTTTTCATCCTTTTTTTTTTCTTCCCCTTTTCTTATTGCTTTATTATCTTTCTACTAATGTCGCCTGTTTTACCAGAAAAAAGGAACAAAAAAGAGATATGTTTACCGTGTCCGCCCATCGTACTTACAAATAGCAACAGTAATAGCGAACTAGCAAGTTCGCCAACAGAATATTTTTATACCCCCACTCCATCACCATTCCCAACACCTTCACAGAGTACAGCACTTGGAGCAATACCCATCCCTTCTGTTTCATGCCAAACCCACCATTCAATCCAATCATTCCATACTGCAATAGAGCCTAGGGCAACTGTGGCTTGCAGTTTAAAGAAGGAAATCGCCAGTGAACCCTCTTATTTTTCAATTTCTCAAAGAATGTCTGAAGAATTATCAAGCTCTTTTTATCCAAATAACTATTTTTATTATGGATCACTAGATCAAGCCAGTGGACTACTTTCTAGGTCTCCTGGTTCCTATTATCTACATGATAGTTACAGTGAGGAGTACGATGTTATCTTGGATGACGGCACTAGACAAAAACGATCCGTGTCTCTTTCAACCATGCCGTTTGGTAGATCAATAACAAATGAGGACGATTGTTCCAAAAAGAAAAAATACAAAGCAAACTATAATCATTTCTACTACGATGACGAGGAGGAAAGTACCAATCCTAATACAAAGAACCGCATCGATGAGTAAAGATTACTTAATTATAATGCTGAAATCAAATGACAACGGAGCAGTTATTAAACTTTATATTATTTTTAGGTTTTATCAACAAATGGAGCAACACAATCTAGGTTTAACAGATTCAACCCCAGACAGCATTATCAAGGATCTTCAGCCAGGTTCTGATGAGGACGAAACCATCCCTTTGGTATCAAAATCATCTCATACGCCTTTTATCAAACACCAACTCGGACGGCTAGGATCATGTTTATCTTGGTTAACGCCTTCGCATCAACAAAAAATGGTGCTTAAATGCAGCTTTGCATTCTTTCTAGGCTCACTATTTACATTTATTCCTTTTTTGAACAACATGCTAGGCTCAGCACGTTTATCCAGCCATGTTATTGCTACAGTCACTGTTTTTTTCAGTCCATCCAAGGCAGTTGGAGGAATTATAGAAGCAGCAAGCTATGGTCTGATATATACCATATGTGCCATGCTCGTTTCACTGGCCAGCATGTGGGTGGCAATTTACTTGCGTGCGCACGATTATTACATAACATCATGCGTAGTGACACTGGGTTTTTGGCTGGCTGGTAGCACATTTGTACTCTCTTTTATAAAGGCACACTACAATAAACCAACTATTGGCACCGGTAAAATAACATATATGAATATTTATTTATAAAGTTCTAAATAAGGGGAAGTTTCTAACTTTAATTTTAATAAGGGTGCGGGTTAGGATTCATGATAATATTTCCGGTTCTAGTAAGGGAAGGGTCAATCGTTCCTGCAGACTTCGATCCCACATATATTGAGGAAATGTTTGCAATTGTCACTATAGGAACAGGAATATCTGTAGCCACCTGCTGCTTTATCTGGCCTATGACGGCCACCAAAAAATTAAAGTATGTGTTTGAACATATTTGCGCAAACCATTCATTTTCTAATCTATTCCTTTTTTAGATCTGATATCGATGATACACTCACAGCAATCCGTGTTCTCCTTAAACTGTTAACGAAAACATTTTTATTAGATAAAGACTTACCGGAATTTACAGCCAACGAAGGCTTGGAAAAAGCAATCAACTCACATCGCACTAGCTTTACATCGCTTCAAGCTTCACTTCATGACGCTAAACGAGAATACTTCAACTTGGACATCTGGCAGCATGCAGATGGTTACGATACTATTGTTTCCAGTTTACAAAGATTAGCACAACATATAGGCGGACTCCGCAGTAGTTGTGGTTTGCAATTTGACGTATTAAAGACAACAGATAAAAAGAAAAAACCCGATTATGGTACAATGCCCAGCAACAGCGAAGCACCAGTAAACACAAAAAAGAAGCATTACCATGTAAAGGCAGACGAACAACGCAAAAAGATGGAATATGAGTTAAAACAAGAAATAAGCATATCCTCCTTGGATGCCTATCAGTGTAATAGACGAAACTCTAGAGTGGAAGATACAATCCCTGAAGAGGAAGAAGAGGAAGAAGAGGATGACAACAGTGCTGAAGGGGCGCTGGTACAATTTATTCAAACTGTACGACCTCCTATGAAATCATTGGCATACACGTGCAAACAAACACTGATACATCTTCGAAGCCGTTTCACTGGTCAAATCACGTCATCCACGCCATCCTTTGGGTTACTCCGTCAGAACCTTGCCATGGCCATGTCTGTCTTTGAAGAATCTCAACAACTTGCACTCACCCGTATGTACAGAAGAAAAATGCTGGATCAGTCTAAATCGCATCAAAATTTGCATCCAAAAGAGCTTCACTCGCATTTAATGAACCAATTTCCTGCAGAGAACGTATTCTTGGTTTACTTTTTTGTATTTTGTTTATTAGAATTTGCAAAAGAGTTGATGGTTCTAGTCGAATGTGTTCAATCGGTGTATGGACCGGATGAGAGCCGCAGTAAAAAAGGCTTTTTTAACTGGCTGAAACGAAAAGTAATTTCAAACTGTAAGTGTGTAAAATAAATAGAGTAAAGAAATGTATTACTAAACCACTCATATCCCAGTTTGGTGGTTATGTTGTTGTTTCTATACTAGGCAGCATATCCAAACTCAAAAAACAACGGCCAGTAAACCCTTGGTTGATTCTTTTAAACCAAACAACAACAACACATTCAACACTTTACACACACCCAAGCCAAAGACAAAAGCGAGGAAGTTCTTATTAAGCTTATGGGGTTTCTTCTCTTGGTTTAAAACACATACAGTACGATACGCTCTCAAAGCAACACTTATATCAGTGGCAATAGCCTCTTTGGCATTTATACCCGCTACCACAGAAATATTTCAATCTTGGAAAATGGACTGGGTTCTGATTACTGTAACAGCTGTGATGACTCCTACTGTTGGTGGTACCAACATTGTAGCACTATTACGAGTGATGGCCACCATATTAGGTTCCATAGTTGCTGTTTTGCTTTATCAATTTGTTCCACACAATGGAAATCTATTATTGATTCTCTCATCGCTTTTTTCCATTCCATGTTTTTGGATGATTTTGAATCATAAACATGGTAGATTCGGTTTTTTCTCGTTATTATCCTTTAACCTTATCGTTCCTTACATGTACAACCATCGCAGTGAACCAGACCAGATTGAACTTTTTGAATTGGCCTTTATGAGATGCGCTGCTGTATCTGCTGCTGTGTTGATTGGCTTATTTATAACTGTATATATCTGGCCATTTGAAGCAAGAAAGGAGTTGCGTACGGGTATGTCTGATTTATTGATCCAATTTTCTTGGTTATATAAACAATTGGTCTCCGAATACTCTGAAAGTATACCCACTGACGACAATACAAGCTATAGTCAACTTGTGAAAAAAGCCATTGAACAAAGCAACAGAGCCATTACATCTGCAGAAGAGCTTAATGCACTAGCAAAAAGAAACGAAGAACGAGCCTTACAATTTCAACAAGTGGAACTTCAGCTTCAAGTTAATATAGTGGAACTTCAGGGATTACTTGTGCATGCACCCAATGAACCACGACTTAAAGGCGCTTTCCCCGCAAAAACATACGAGGCAATGCTAACGTCGTGTCAAAATATATTGGATAAATTCCTATCAATTCGAATCGTCATCCTCAAAGATGTGTGGGCAACACAAGTAAGACGAGATCTCATGCTTCCGGCAAGTCAAGAATTGATGGAAATGGCTGGAAGTGTACTCCTTTATTTTTACCTTTTAGCATCTGCGTTACAACTAAAAACACCGCTTCCACCATATCTTCCTCCAGCAGAAAAAGCACGAGAGCAGCTTATGGCAAAATTACAACAATTACCTAAAATGGCTCACGTCAAAAAAGTGTCTTCTATGAATATTAACGAAGAATGGATCGTAAATGATGAGTGTTATATGGTATACTACGCTTATGTTATTATGATGGAGAGTATTATAATTGAATTAGAACAGGTAATATAAGTAAAAAATATATTAATAGAAGGAAATTAGTTTAACAAACTGAAAACATTTCACCTGATCACTAACTTTTTTTTTCACTGATGCTAGCTTGGAAGGCAAATGAAGGAACTATTTGGATCTCTAGTGCCTGATGAACAGTGGGCAAGATGCTTTGGTCTGATAGATTTAGAAAATAGTCGAAAATAAAAGTTTATCCTTTTTTGTTTTTTAATTGTATCATTATAGGGTCTGATTAAAGCAACGGACCCCGCATTTCTAACACTGTGAATTTGGAGCTAACGTTTTTGGATATTGGAAATGCATTTCTTCTCACTGTAATGAGAAAGTAATAAAAAAAAATCAATTTTATCAGTGAGGGAAGTTTTTGCCAAATATAACAATATATTTGAGGTTGAATATTCAGATCAATTAAATCATTAATAATAATAGTGAAATGATATTATCAATTTGTAAAGATGGAATACTATTTTATTTATTAGAATATAAAGGGTACATGCTAAGCTTGTGCAGGGAGTGACGCAAGGTATTTTTTAATATTAGGACGATTTTCAAAAGCATTTACCATTTTCTGAAGGTTGGGATAATCGTTCAGCTTATTTTTAGCACTCTCGTCATCAATCATATGGTATACCATCATGTCTGCATAAGTAACTTCTTGTCCCAATACATAAGGACCTTCGTTGTCACCATAATATCTCTCGAAAATGCTGAGCCAATTTGGTAACTCAGTTTCTTGATGAGTCTTTAGTTGTTCCTATTATGCTATTTCAGTTATTTACATTTTGATAGCAAAAAATTAATACCTACCTCAGTGCCAAAGAAGGCTTTCTTCATGCTTTGGAACCAATCTTCCACTCCATCGACTATGGTATCGACATATTGGACCTCTTCGGCATTAGAGCCGTTATATTTACCCAATTTAGTAGAGAGATAGCGAAGAACAGGCACAGTACCACAAAACATCTTTTCTCCCATTTCAATGTATGGAACAGTGCCACGATGGTTGCCCCTTTTTTTAAGTTCTTCTTTCGTTTCGCGCCAATTTTCATTCAGTGGGATACGAACATATTCATGCTCTAATCCAGAGTCTTCCAAAAAGAGCTTGACATTTTCACCACGTGCACGAGTTACTAAAAATTAAAGTTAGCATGAATCATAGCTTATTCATTTTTGATTTAAACTTTACACTTTCCACGAACGATAAAATAGTAGAGTGTGATTTTTTCCATTTTTATTGTTTCTTGTTAAAAAAGATGAAAACTTTCTCCGCACTTATATACTTTTTGATTTTTTTATAATTAATAATCAAATAATAATTAATGGGGTACTACCCCATTAATTCCGATCAAGTTTTGAGCCCACAATGTTTTACGTGTTCAAATTAATTTGGGGAAAGACATTGCCTACAATGAGACCTTCAAACACTTAAACATATATATTATTAACAACCTCTTAACTATTGGGTTCTCCTTTAGATTTTAATAATGGAAGAACACTGCATCTATGAATAGTGACTCCACCTCAGCACTTGTCAGGTAACATAATCACAAATGAAAAACACTCTGTAGTTACGTGATTAAATTTTACCAAACCTAGAACTCGGGACTTTAGAAAGGGTTTGCGCACAAGAACTGTTTATCTATTTTTAAAGAAAATTAATACTCGCAAGATGAATATGAATGCGCAAATTCTTACGCAATACCATATGTCCAAACAACAAACTGGATCTAAAAATACATATTATTATTAAGTTTAATGTTAAAAGAAGTGTTACTGGCTTATTTTAAATGTAACAAGCCTTTGCCAATTTGAACCTCCAGCTACGGTAAAAAAAAATCCCCGGAGCTTGCGGAGGGCGTCATTTTTTTTTGGACCTTCGCTTATGGCTCAAACGCTACGCTGTTGGTAAAGGCTTGCGCCTGCGGCGGGCGTTCGGGGGGGGGAGGATTTTGCGAAATCAGATGAGAAATTGAAGATTCAGAAAACAAATTTCCTTTTATGTGGTAACTCTTGAAAATTGCCAAATTTGAAACAGCGTACGACACAATGTGTTTTTAAATAATAGAATAGAATAGCACTAAATCAACATTTTCGAAAACAAAATTGAAATAAAATGGTTATTTTATTACCTTCCCACACTTCATCGCTAATATTGCAATAGCAATTGTTGTTACTGATTTCCATGGTATTTATATTTCAACATGATCCATTATTTATTATTCATATTATAAAATAAAGTGCCTGAGCTCCCAGAGGAACCTTCAGCCGATGTTGAAGGATGTTGGAATACAAGTTCATCCACCTCATCTATATATCTATTTTTCCCTTTTAGTGATTTACTAGGCTGCTTTGGGGTAACGTTATCTTTTTTTTGAGTGTAATCCAACTCAATTGGCTCCTCCACTTGGTTACTAGCACCAATTGTATCTTTTTTGCGGGTCATGACAAGACGGCGAAGGTTCTTCTTTATTCTTTTCCCTTTGCTGGTTCCGCTTGCAACAACCGCAGAGGGCTCAGCGTTCAAGTGAAGATCGACACCACTCCAACTCCTTTTTGGTTGTCTAAGAATACTATTTACATGCTCGTCCAATTGGACTTGTCTTCCATTCGCAATAGCTTGTTCCTGTTCTTGCTCCAATTCAGCTTGTCGCTCCTCTTCTAACTGTTGTAAATGTGCATGCTCTTCATCCATTGGAAGATAGCCATAGGCGCGCTCTCCCATTTCAGCCCAGTCAGTACCAATCATTTCGTCTTGATCCCCTAATCTTAATGTTAACGATGGTATCTTATTTAATACTACAAGTATAATGTAGGTAACAATAAATGACCACGTTGAGACCGCCGCAATCGCGGCAAGTTGGATTGGAACCTGTATCCAGTTACCATCTAGCCATCCCCCTATCGGTATGGATTCTTGGGGTGTACCTTGTGGATAACCCAGAGCAATCACTTTTTGTTGTGCAAATACACCTGTAAGTACAAGTCCTACCAAGCCACCAATATAATGAACTGCAAATACATCCAGCGCATCATCAAAACCAAGTTTGTGCTTATACCGTATAATTAAATTTGATATAATTGCTCCCAATGCACCAAAAGCAAGTGCACTGCTATATGTGACAAACCCTGATCCAGGTGTAATGGTGGCTAAACCAGCAACTGCCCCGGTGCAAAGGCCAATAATGCTCCATTTTCTAGTGTAAAAATAATCCATCAACACCCACACAACGGAAGCAACACAAGCCGATAAATGGGTGCAAATAAGTGAATGAACACTATGTGCATTGGCTCTATATGCACTTCCAGCATTAAAACAGAACCACCCTAATATAAAGAGTTTAATGAAAGTACTTTATATGAACTATCCTCTATACTTACCAAACCACATCAGACCCAATCCCAAGAAAACAAACGAAATGTTATGGGGCGTATTTACCTTCATATCGTAATCCCTTCTCTTACCAAGCACAATTGCGTAGGCGACTTTTTTTTTTTTTTTTAGAAAATTCAAGAAAGCGATACAAAGTTATAAAACTGAATTACTAAAGTGAATTACTACAAATAAGCTCACTCTTTGCTCCTTACCTGCTGCTAATCCACTTGATATGTGTACAGGAGTTCCGCTACGGTGTTTTTAAGTAGAAATAAACCAGTTACAAATATATTAAAACATACTTATAATCCATTATCTTACCCAGCAAAATCCAAAACACCTAACTTTAATAAGAAACCATTTGGTGACCATACCCAACAAGTAATTATATCTAATAGAATACTAATTATAGACTAAGATCAAATTCCTAACATTAGAATTGTATTTACCATAAACCAGCGTTGTCCATATAAAAATAAATAAAATGGCTGGACCAAGCTAAAAAAAATACTATGAATCAGTATACTTTACGTTAAAAATATCATGGGTTATATCACTGATGTACTCACAGACATACGCTCGGCTGCAGATCCAAAGGCCAGACCTATTAGGCACACATATATGAGAATACATTGATATCTAGTTAATTATTACTATGCCTTTTTACCAGGTGTAATGGCAGCAAACATGCACTGAAAGATCATAAATGCAAAAGCCGGGATTGTCTGACCCTCATATTGAGGTGCGCGACCCACATCCCTCAATAGAAAATGTCCTAAGAAATAACCCATGATTAATGGCTTTTTTTTTAAAAGTGATTTTTAGATTTTAATCTTACTTGAGTCACCAATAAATGATGAACCGGTTTCAGAGAAGGTTAGGGAATAACCAATTAAGTACCACTTTTTTTTTTTTTAAAAAAAAAAGAATCAGTTATTTTAATTGTTTGAGTTGTATATAAATACCTGGAATGAAACTACAGCAACTGATAAAACTGTAAGGTACATTAATGAAAGTGCATTTTTTGCTCTTGCTAATCCTGCATAAAAAAAACCAAGGGCTGGCGACTTTTTTTAAAGAAAAAAACAACGTGTGAGACTACATGTGATATTTTTTTCTTAACTATGGTTTTTACCATGAGAAATACAAATGTCGAACATAGCATAATCCAACCTGTATCGCCACTGTCGATTGTATAACTGCTCCCTGTAACTGTTGTATTTATAGATGTGGTATTCAAAGACATTAATGCAAAATGTGTGCGTGTATTTAAGCCTTATGTTTTGCTTTTTATTAAAAAAAAAAGGGAGAGAGGGAAGAGATAGCTTTTTTTTTTTTTTAAAAAAAACAATGAATTGAAAACCTTTCAAAACGGAGTTTTGACTTTTTCATCAAAACCAACATGACTTTGATCGAAGAGGATCTAAGTCGTTTGTCTCAAGCATATCTCGGTCTAACAGAAAAAGAACACCCTTTCCCGGCCATTTATATTTATTCTGAACGTCTCAACAAAGTAAGTGATGTTATTAGTATAAAAAAACGAAATCAGTCGAATCTGTCTAAAGTCTTGTTAAAAAAAACGTAATATGACTCACATTTGATAGCCATGCAAAAAAAAAAGAACTACATCTGGAGTTTAACTGTTGTCTGTGGGAATAGAGTACCGTTATTTTTTTCTTCGTATCTCAAAGCTTAAATATATATATTAGATATAGTGAGCAAATATTTTTGCGTAATTAAAGCTTTTTCTATTCAAAATGGCACAATATTTCCTATTTCTTTCTGAATCCAGCTAAGTTCATATTCTTTAAAAACCAGACAAAGTCAAACCCAATAAAAAACAAAGGAACAAGTAATTGAAAAAGAGGGGGATTTTTGATTTCTATTAAAGCAATTGGATCCACATTGTACAATACTCTTTCTTGAAAAATAAGAATAAAAAAATAGTTTTATATCTAGTAAGATGGAAAAATTGAAGCACGCCGGGTTCGAACCGGCAACCTTTTGCGTGTGAAGCAAACGTGATAACCATTACACCAGCGCTCCCTTGATACTTTATAAAAATTTTAGTTTAATAAGTCCTAATTTAGTCACGTGATCATCACAGCACGGGCCGGGTCCTGCTCAACCTTGAGCTGCTCGGTCCGAAAATTAAAAAGTACATTTGTTTTAAAAAAAAACTAGATTGGAAAAGGTTTGATTGGAAATAGAAAAAAGGCTTATATCACCTGAAATTGCCGTTGTTGCCGTTGTTGCCGATTTAATTTAGGCAAACTCCTTTAGCTAATAGACAATACTACGTTCAATGTTATGATGGGGAGAAAACTTATTATTATAAAATCTGATGACGTCTAATTTTTGGATTGCAGATATTGGAAACTGTTCATTAATAAAATGGATGATTATTAAATAAAATTTTTATTGGAATTGTTGGTGGTTGAGGAAAAATATTATTTTTTTGAAACGTAGCTGGTCAATAAGACGGAGGTCGAGACCCTAGAACAACGGGAGTTGTTTAAAACACTTGCCTACAAGTGTCCTAAGGAACAGTGTCCATTGCCGATTCAATAATACGATGTTGCCGATTGTTCCCATCGTTTTCCCTCTACTCATCATGACCAATGTTCCAGGTAAGCTACATCAAGAACGGTTTTCAATAATAAAACTAACAACTTATTTAGACAGCTTAGCTCTCTTCACCCCGGCTCAGATTTAATGAGTAAAATAATGCTGAAGGATGAAAGATTAATGGATATAATTCTAAAGATGTGATTGGTAATCACGCGTCAAGTGCACTATATACTTTGGGCCGCTGTGAATGGGCCAACAAGACCATTTCTGATGTATTGTACCTCCCCATCACTTCAAATCTTCCACCAGTTTTAGTGGAGATACAAAATAAGGTGAACGAAGATTTTATTAGGCGAGCAATAAATATTGCCTCTCTCTGGAAGAAGAATATGGAGTACAACCAATTATGTTAGTATTCTCTATCAAAGGGTTTGCCAATGAAAGACTTAAATCAAGATTCATCAATACCAATAATATCTATCTTGACGATCTCCCTTGTGACTTTTGGGCTCAAAAATGCCAAACTATATCACCAAACTCAATTGAAAACCACTTGCTACAAACACCACTGAATCCATTAGTTGCTTTGGAGCACTTTCTCAGCCAACAAAAGCGATGTATTTTGTCTATAAACAAAAAGGAAGATCCCACAATTCAATTACTATATCAAGTCTCAAAAGAAAAATTTGAAAATGAATGTCGAGTAGAAGAGGAGAAGCTGGAAGTTATCAAGGATTTATGTTCTAAAGCGAGACGGCAATTCCAGAAAATCTTGACTTGTCTTGATAAAGGGGAATCAACAGAGAAAATAGAACATTATGCAAAAGACGGAGAGGAATTTTTCTTCAGACAAGAAAGAAAGTTTACAGGAAAGGTTGGAGACGTAACACCAGTTGGAGATACTCCTGCTAACTCAAATCTTTCCACACTTCCAAGCAACAGCGACATCGCTACCAAAGACGATTTAGACTATCTCAAAACGTATAAAGTCAATAATAATGGCCGTATGAAATGGGAAAAATGCTATAATGAAGGAAAAGAGGAAGGTTTTTTTTTCTACTTACGCTAGCTTTCTTACTTTAAAATCAGCCTATCACAACCAGAAGTCTAAGTTTCGCAAAAGAAAAGCAGCCGATATCACTGAATAGTTTTTTTTTTTCATATGATCATGTTTACTCCTTTTATATTATTCATTATTTGTCCCGTTACATATGAATTCGTTTACAAAATAAAATTAAGTTCAATACAGTAAACCGTTGTTAGCAATTTAAAGCCTCTTAGTAATATCTTAAGAATATCTCCATAATGATGGAAAAGAATCGAACACGTAAATTCTACATGAAAACTATCTTATATATTCATTAATACCAAGGAATATTCAAGAGTTTACGATTTATTTTTTCAGAAGGGTATTACTTTTATTCATTGACAAGATCAAAGAAAGGTTTTATAGTTGGATCGTCTCTATGTGAGCTGTCTTCTGTATCTATAAAGCAGTATAATCAAATGATGTAAAAATTAAGGGGCTTATCGGTGATACAAGACGTTTGTTTAATACAG
>VCJE01001029.1:18147-29251 GCA_024140265.1 Backusella liffmaniae | reverse complement strand
TAAAAAAAAAAAAAAAAAAAAAAAATAGTGAATGTATTAGAAAGGAGAAAAAGGGGTGAGAGAGGAGCGGGGAAAACATCATTAGTATCCGTGCGTGCGTGCGTGTGTGTTTAATTGACAATTTTCTGCTTGCATAGTTTTCCTAATGCTGGTAGAAGAAACGTTTCTACTAATGAAGGGTAAGTTGGCATAAAAACCAAAAAGAAAAATATCAAGTTAAACCGGTTGCTTTGATAGACCAGCCTATTCGTGTATGATGGCTATGGCAAGAGGATTCAACAAAACCATAGCCACTATGCCAAATCAGACACTTGCACTCGAGAAGCTATCCAATCGGTCACTAGGCTCATCCATGACCCCGCTTACCTTTGATACTGGCTATTTAAGTCCAGAAGGCCCCCTGCATTATGATAGTAATGGCGATCTTACTACGGGGTACAACTCATTATTATTTTTATCTCTTTTTAGTTACAACTGACTTGTTTTTTAACTCTCCTTGATAGAAATCACCGAATATTTAACCTTCAATATGGCAATCGCGTTTCAATTGGAAGTAGTATTGCTGGCAACTTGGAACTAACTCAACTTCCAATGTTTCACGATGGTACTTTCCAGGTAAAAAGGGAGTTTTCCTTGCTTCTTGTTGTTTTTTTTATTTATTTTCGCTTGATTTTTGATTCACGTTGACAAAAACTTGTTTCAATTTAGTAGCCTCCGGCGGATTCACCTCCCAGCGTTTCTATCAACCCTGATTTCTCAAATCCAGTATCACAAATCATACTCTTTTTTGCCATTACTGGCATGCTTCTTTCCTCTATTATATTCTGTGTCGTCATCATTTACAGAAAACATGATGTGTTTAGAGCATCGAGGTAAACAAAAGAAATGCATCTATATACATATAACAGTCAACTGATTCATGACTACTATTATTTTTAGCCCTTTGTTTTGTTGTCTGGAATTAGTTGGTTTTGTGTTTACCTATGCGTCGGTGATCTTGATGATCGGAATACCTACAAAGGCAGTCTGCTTTATTTCACCTATTACGTTTAATTTAGGCTTTTTACTGGTTTTAGGGTACGTACTTCTTTTTTATTTCTATTTTTGCCATTCTGCTTGCATGCTTAAATGTGTATGTGTTTTTGTATATAGAAACTTGATTGCAAAAAATTACCGCATATATAGGATATTCAATAATATATTCATCTCTCGTAAAGTTATTACTGATTCACAATTGATGAAAACAACCTCTGTTGTAGTTAGCATAGATATGGTAAATTTATCTGTTTTTTTTTTTTTAAGAAAAAAACATATGTATATGTGTATAAGTGAGCTAAAGCAAATACATCTAGATTATATTGGTGATCGGTTTAATGGTATGTCAGCCACAACCAGAGTTGATCAGGCTGACTTACAATACACATTATTGGTCATGTGTTCCTGAAAAAAGCACCTCAACCTACTTTTTTCTCTTATTCACCAGTATATATGCTGCTTGCATGTTGGCATTTGCTACTTTTTTAGCTTACAAGACAAGGTCAGCAGGTAGACACTATGATCATTACAATGAATGTAGACAAATGGGACTTTCGGTCTAGTAAGTTGATATGATATAAACAACAAAAAAGTCGATGCGAATAAGAGACTAATGCATATAAAGTAATATTCTCTTCTCTGCTTTGGTGGGATTTACAGCTGCTGTGAATCCGATCGCCAATTTTCACACAAAGTTCTATATGGTGACTATTGCCACCCTTTGGGCAACCACATTTTCCTTGTTTGTACTTTTTATACCCAAAATCATTCTATTCTACAAACAGTGGAAAACTGGAAAAACAGCCTCCCGAAAGAATTCTGAAAATCCTGAAGAACTCGAGAGAACAGGTGACTATTCATTTTTAAAGAGCACAGATCAACCTACCGTATTGGGTGAACCCAGCTCGTCTCGCACTTATGATGATAATAATGTTTTTGTTGAAGTTCAAGAAGTATGTATATATTTTCTATATAAAAAAGAAACCACTTTTTCATTTATATAACACACTGTCTTTTTTTAGGGGGAGATGCCTGTGCGAAAGGTTTTTCGATATTTTCCTTTTTTATCACAGTGGGAAATGCAGCGAATCATGTTATTCCCAAGATTATGTTATATCTCAATTTATTCTGCAAGTACCAACTTTAACACCAAAAAGCAATATGACTAACTTTTTTATATTTGTTTATTTAGGAAGAGCAAAAGGAAGGTACCATGCTCTCATATCACCATGCTTCGGTCCATTCATCAAAACCCGAAGGGTATGTCTTGAAAATACATGGTCAAGGGCTCTATGATGTCTTTCTTCAAGTAGCCGATTTTACAGTGATGGAATCTTGGCAGGCTTGTATCAACCAAGACATCATGAAACATCACACTAGCACACAGACTATCACTGCTGCAGATGCAGTTGCCGCGTTTTCGCCATCATCAAAAACAAGTGAGGATGGATCCATCATATCCTTACCACAACGCCGTAGGAGCAAGAGTCAGCCTTCATTATTGAATAGTGAAAGTACATTTAGCCAATACCCACTTTTATCTGCTTCTTCAAGCTCTTCGCTGTCAAGAAAGCGTCGAAAAACGACTCAAGTGGAATTTTAAGAAAAACAAAAAAAATAGCCTAGAGAAAATTTCACAACTACTTTTATATCATTATTACTTTCTTTCTCTTTTATTGTATTTAATATTATTGTTTACTATTTCTTCATCTCTCTTTCTTTTTATTTTTGTTGATTACATTTTTTTTTCACTCTTTTTTTTTCTCATAAAAAATCAACAGCTAAATTACATTTGTAACTTTGTTTCAACTTGGATAAAACCAAACAAAAACATATTTTGGACCTATGATATTCCACCATTTCCCAGATGCAATAATAGGTTATATTGAGGAGCAGACTTAGCATAAAATTGGTTTGAAGGTACGACAATGGGCGAAGTCTGGGCACTAGATTTGCTTATACTAGATTTTGATGTCGAAGTAGAAGTTGATGTATTCAACTTTTTTGATCTAGGAAAATCCTTAAACTCTGAAAAAATGTTTAAAGGATTATGGGTGTTTGCATCTTGGCGTAAGCATATTTCGCTACAATAAAGAGAATCCTAATATATTTAAATACACCGTTAGAAAATTATTGTAATCACATATTGAGAGTTTACCGAAGCTAGTATTGCATTATCACAAAAAGTACACCAATTTAAGTCTGTCATGATATAAATGAATTATATAATAAGAAGAAGAAGAATAAAAAATCTAAATTAAAATATTGTTGTACTTTTATTATTTTCCAAAACGCATGATTTTATTGAATAATGCGTTTTTTCCCCCTGACTTTGGAAATTAATTTACTTTGATTGGTCTGTACACGCGACATGACAAAAAGAAAGCCAAATAATTAGGGAATTACATCTTTTGAACAATATAATTAGAAACACTTGTACATTTGTATAAATATTTGTTTCAATTTGTGTAGTTGACAGTTCACCGAGTAAGACTACCAACTTGTTTTTACGTTTGATTTGTTTTTTTCTCTTGAAAAAGAAAATTGGCTGGTAAAGCCATTTGTTTTTATCTCATTACAATAGAGCATGTTTTTTGTGCTATACAAATCAATATAAACATCCAGGCTATTCCCAAGGACGTACGCATTTCAGCAAGAATTGAGCGTGTATGACTGTTTTTCCTCGATGGCTTAGCCAACATTACTTTATTTACCTAGTTTTAAATTTAAAATAGAAGCCTCATTGGCGCAATTGGATAGCGCATTCGCCTTCTAAGCGAAAGGTTGCGGGTTCGACCCCCGCATGAGGTTTTTGCCTTTATATCGGATCTAACCATGGTCTTCTACTGTTAAGCAATGATCGAATATCATTTTTTTTTAGGGGAGCAACAATATCTCAAAAATAAGAGGTATAGCTCTTGGAAACCAAAAGAGGACAGAGGATAAGTTTCAAATTAAGGCAAGCCTAGGATCACAATAAGAAACAGTGTATTATCTTGATGTAATAAAATATTTCATTCAAAATCTATACCGCATTACAGTCGCCATGTAAAAAGTATTATACTAGAAAAGCATTCTCTTTCCATAGTGATATATGGTGGTATAAAAATCACTAAGAACACTTTGGTTTTGCATTGGGGTTAGAGTGATATTGCCATGTGAGAAGGTCTATTCATGTGGATAAACTGAATATCTTGAGTCTTTTGTTTGTTTTCAATTTATAAACAAAAAGAAAATGAGCTTCATCTCGTGAGAACTAGCTGCTATAGTCATTTTCAGGCGCATCAAAAAATGACACCTCTTGATGTGTGTAGTCCATAATGATTAGCTAAGCATATATATATAACCCCAGGGGGTGATTCAACGAATAATTAAATCAGAAACCCATTCAAACCCATCTCAGCACACAGGAAAGCTAGACAAGTAGAAGAAGTATGTTTTCCGATTGGTCAAAGCAGATAAGAATGGTTGAGTGTATTTGGTCAAGTTTTGCCCCGCTTGCGAGCGAGCCAAATGTTCAAGTTAATTTGTAAGTCACGTTTTTTCCTTCCACAAACCTCGTTTTTAGCACTGACTCCCTAAGGAATATACCCCTTTCCTTCCTGCCTCTCTCTCTCTTTTTCTTTCTCTTTATTATTCTTGTTATTTTTATTGTTTCTATTATTCTTTTTTATATAAAAAAAACCTCCCAAAAAGACGCAATCTCGGGATAGACACAGAATTAAAAAAAGAAGTATTTCTTGTTCAAGTCATGGGCAACACCATCGCAACGCCCACGAGTGGAACCTCATCGGAAGGTCATCATCCTGCAAGGAGACCATCCCAGAAGCCTTCATCTACAAGGAGTCTGCGTAAGATGACTTCATCGTCCACCTTGTCTAGTTTAAGAATGTACCGACAGCCAAACAGATCAGACACTTCTCTTTCTTCTAAAATGTCACTGTCAAGTCGTCAAACCACAACGGCAGCAACAACAGGCCCAGGCTTTGGAGAAAAGATACTGGATATCGGAAAGCCTACCAAATTTGAGCATGGCATTCATGTAGAATATAACAGAGAAAATGGAAAATACATGGTAAGAATAGTTTTGGCTTTATTTCCTGTTACTGACTCCTTGTGTATTTTTAGGGATTACCAGACGTGTGGCAATCTGATTTACCAAGTGATGATATCCTCGATACACATTATATAACACCTCACCTTGTACCCTCACCCATCAAACCTGAAAGTAAGTCGAAGATTAGTGTTGCATATTTACTCTTTATTAAATAAATAAACCACAGTAAACGTGCCAGCACTACCATCACCACAACTAAAGGCACCTTCGTTAATTGGAAAGCCATACAACGTACATCATAATATTCACGTTCAAGTGGGCAAATATGGATATAAAGGGCTGCCTATTGAATGGCAAAAGATTTTAGTTGCTTCAGGTGTACCTGAAGAAGTGGTCAAAAATCACCCATCAACTGTAGAAAAGCTAATGCAGGTCCGTATGCCTGATTCACTCCAATCTAATAGTCACCACAAAACCAACAAGAATAATAATAACAATTCTAGCAATAATAACAATAATCAGCATCAGCATCATAATAATAGTAATAGCAATAGTAATAGCAGTAATAGCAGTAATGCCAGTAAAAAAGGATCCGTCCCTAGTTCACCTCGTTCAGCGAATGGAGATAATAACGACAACTCACAATATACTACAAACACTAATATTTCCAATACCACCACCACCACCACTACCGTTTCACCTTGTTCATCTACCTCCTCCTCTTCTCACATTCATAATGATCTTCCTGTTGGATATGCTCCTCCCTCTCGCTCAAGATCATCAAAATTACTTCACTTGTCACTTCTCAAATCATCCACAGATATGTCATTACCATCACCCCCACCACCAGCAGCGTCCTCGTCCTCATTATTAGCAGGTAACAACAACAATGGCATGTTTTGCATGGATTAAAGTTGATATTCATACACTATATTTAGATGAATGTGCAGATCCTACCCAGTTATCCGATTCTCATCTTGCATTAAGCTCTAGTTTTATTGGTAAATATATATATATATATATTGTAACAGTGAAACTCATATACTATTTTGAACCTAGATGACTTGGCTGATACTGCAGATCCCACCACACTCTACACCGATTTTATCTTGATTGCAGAAGGAGAAAGTGGGCCCATGTACGCTGCCAAACATGTTGTCACAAAACGCATTGTTGCTATCAAAAAGATCTCCTTGACCGCCCAAGAAAAGCTTAGCAAGATCCGAAATGAGCTGACTACCATGAAGATGAGTAGACATCCAAATGTTGTTGAATTTATTGCCTGTTATACCACGAACGAAGAAATTTGGGTAAAGGGTAAATATGAAATTCATTAGAAAAAGTTACTAAATGATTATTGTAGGTTGTAATGGAATGCATGGATGTCTCTTTGGCAGATATCATTTCAATAGACCCTGAATCTGGTCCTCGAATGCGCGAGGACCAGATTGGAAGAGTTACTCGTGATATTCTTCGAGCATTGTGCCGAATCCATAGACTGAATCGTATCCATCGTGATATCCGAAGTGATAATATTCTATTAAATATGCGTGGCCAGGTCAAACTAGGTAAATGTGTATTCAAAATATACCACCCTCCAAATACTAATTTGTATGTGTCAAGCTGATTTCGGTCATTGTGCCCAACTCACAAAATCACAACCTGAGCGCAACTCAATAGTAGGAACACCCTATTGGATGGCACCTGAGGTCATAAAAGGACAAAAGTACAATGCAAAAGCAGATATTTGGAGTTTAGGCGTTGTTTTATTAGAAATGGCAGAAGGAAACCCTCCCTATGTAGAATACCCTCCTTTGAGAGTAAGTTTTTAAATTTAATATAATACATACTTGTTGTATCTCATCATTAGTTGGCTTAGGCATTGTTTTTAATTGCCTCGAATGGATTACCAGCATTGAAAGAACTTGATCGTTGGTCAGAGTCTTTTAAGGATTTCTTGGCTCAATGTACAATTGAAGACCCTAGCAAGCGACCGGATGCAGAAACATTATTAAAGGTAAGAAAAGAAGAAAAAAAAAAAAAGTGCCAACAGAATCTATCTAACTTTTCTTTTCCATCACTATTAGCATCCTTTCCTTAAAACCGCAGGTACCGCTGATGATATGGTGGAACTAATTGAAGAGACACGGCGACTGGAAATGCTTCAACAAGAGTCAGAAGAACTCATGACAGAGGACCTGGCGGTTGGAACAACCTAATCCCCTCTCTCCCTATTATTTTTATTACTAATAAAACTTGTAAAATAATGTATTTTTTCATGATGAAATTGCCAAACAAACGACACATTGATGGAAAATGAATGAATAATATTAATACAAAGAGTGCATTGAAATGGATTGAGATACAGTTGTATGAAAAAAAGTTGTACATCTCCTACAGTTTCTATCTGGCTTTTATTATAAAGAGGGACGATCATCAACTTCGTGTTTTTTTTTTATTAAATCAGTAAAACCTGATCCACAGCTGTTCACTTCTGAATTAAATGTGGGCATGCTTATTGGTGAGGTGTAAAAATTTGGGAGATATACCGTATTTTTTGCGCTGGCTAAATTTTCTGCAACTATTACAACATCTCATCACTTTCCAACTTCCATGACGTAATTAAACTGGAATATTATACCACAGAATAAAGGAAAATCTAGTACTAGCTTTTTTATCATTACAATTATACAAATGATCCGAATAATCTATTGTAATCATAAGCTCAAAGCCATACACGTTTTCTTCGATTATCACTACACTGCTTTTGAAACTGAGAATTAAAAAACAATGTCAAGATAAATGGTATAAAAAAAATATAGATAGTAGATAGATAATCAGTATGTAGGCTTAGATCTCTAAATTCTTTTATTGGATATATTTCATGAAAAAGTTTTCACCCGAAGGGCTGCCTGCATGCTGAAGAACCAATCTTATTTTTTATTTATTTAAAGTCTATGTATGTCTCTATAGAATATCACCTAATCGCCGCTGGCATTCTTTAAAAAAAAAAACAGAATTCCATTGGAATTTCTAACACTTTGGTTACTGTGATTTCAGCAACTCCGATGAGTTTGTCTGATAGGAACCATTATTGGAATAGTCAAACCGTAAGAGATTATCTCTATTTTTCCTAAGCAACAACAGTTCTATTAAATTTAATATGTTAGGTTTTTATTTGATAACGTGTTGCATGTACATGTACATATAAAACTATATTTGGCTTTTTTTTTTAATTAATGTAATGCTGTAAAAATATAGTGGCTATGATCAGACAAGTGAATGCTACATATCCTCAAGTTGGAGCATGTCAATGAATTATATGTATTTTACTATTATAATAGCTAATTATACATTCTGATATACCAGAAACCGTTTCATTTTTACTTTCCAAGGTTCGCGGATATAAGAGATATACCTCCTTTTTGATCCATTGGATTCTATTTTGAAAACTGTAGCTTACCAAAAATAAATATAATAAAAAAAGTAATACAAGTAAAAATAGAAAAGCACACCCCCTCTCTCTCTCCTATACGGCGTATAACTGTGTTTGTTAAAAATATGCACTTGGAGAAGTATACAACCTTTGCTTTATATAGAAGCTTTTAAAAATAAACTATATATTTATCATAGGTTACTACATTCATTAAAAATAGATAATTTACCATCCAATGGAGCATAGTTGGCAAATCTTGGTATTCAAAATAAAATAAAATAGACGTTTCACCAATCCATTGATCGCATTCTATTGGTTACCAGAAAACCGTATCCTAAAACTATATTGGTAAGGTACTTGTATCACTATATTAAAAAATAATAATTACAGAAATATATTTCTTAATAAATGCATTCATGTTCTATTTACAATAATAAAACGACTTGGGCAGTTCGGTAAAACAACTCCAATGAATGGATCAACACAAATCGTTGGGTGACATTACACAGCTTTGTACACGTTTATCGGGATAGCAATACTAAATTTATTGATCAAACAAAACTGGATATCTGTTATTCATATAGTTTTATTCTCTTCAAATGAAAAAGTGATGCGGGCTAGTGTTTCTACGCTCAGATTAGTTCTGTTTTCAGATCATATTTTATGTACAATAATGCTGACGTTATTCTGAATATACAAACAATTAATAAATGATCAAAATGTAACAACAGGAAAGGTTTGATCTTTCTTTTTTGGTTTTTAAAAATAGTAAAAAAGTAATCATAAACGTTAATGTATAATTGTTCGATAGCCATTTTTTAGTCTTCTACTTGGCTTTTAAATTATAAAAATTGCCACCAACGTTAATAAAATTGTACCAATGCATGTGAGACGTAAGCATACAAATAAAGTTTCAAGGGTTTATTTTTGTCCAAGTGACGTTTTACAAAATAAAATAAATATCTTTTCCGTTTTCCTTTCTTACAAATATTCTGATATGTTCATCGTTCCTATCAGATCAAATCAAGAACGCTATGTCTTAGTATGATGGAAAAAGTACACAGCCTGCATTGCTGGGAGGTTTATTTTAATCGGACTTGATTTGTAGCCAATGTTCTGTCGTAAGTAATGGCATAAACGGAAAAAACAGAATACAATTTTATTACTTTATTAATAGCAAAAATAGAAAAAACAGAATCACTCTTTATTAGGTGCAAAACACACACCCACGCACACAAACCCAAAAAACCATATAAAAACCTAAGTTATCTCTTTTTTTATTTTTTATTTTCTTATTATTAAATTAGTACTTCCTTTTCCAAAAAAAAATGTTGTTCGCCGTTGCTCTTTCCCAATTATTTATCTCTGTAATTTCTGCCAGTGCTGTCTGTAAGGGTCTAATCTATGGCAACACCACCGAGCCCACTCCTTTCGAGGTGAATGAAGAAGATCCCTGTTTCATTTTCCCTGGACCCATCAATACTACAAAGATTGAGATTGTAGAAGGAGAAGATCCTCGTATCTACGCCTTTGGTAAAGCTGATTGTGCCGACCAGCTCCTTAGAAGAAGTCTCAACCCCCTTGAATTTGATCCCGCTCAAGTTGCTCAATCCGTCATTGTTTGGTGCCAGGAATAGATCAATATATAAATAAAATAAAAATATATAAAAAAAGCAAATTTAAGCAATACTATCATAGCATGATAAGTCATCTTTCTTTCTTTTTATTGTTGTCCAACAAAAATTAGTTTTCAAGTCATTTCCACATGTTTGGGTAAAATCATTTCATAAAAATCGATCGAATCTTTGATCAAGTTTAGTATTTTCATCCATTACGATTCTCTTAAAGATCATATTACATATACAGAAGTACCGATCCATATAATGTTAATAACATTATAAAAATATGATGCATTGGTATATTTAAGTCTTGTCAAGTTTTTTTGGCTTTCATTCAACAAAGTGTAAAATTGCTCAACTTTTTCAGCATTTGAAGAGTCCAATTGTGTTTTATGTGCTATAAATAAGCTATAAACACATTATAGAGTGTATTTTATTTATCATTTTGATATTTATGCTCATCAAAACTTTGAACAAACAGAGGAAAATGTACGCTTTAAACTTTTTGTGTGAATTTTAAAGCCAAAATGGATTGCACAAATCAGTCTAAGGAACGTCATGAAAGAATCGAATATTATTGGCTATTTTTCTTTTTATTTAATTTCTTTTATATACATTTTGTGTTTTTCTATTTGCTCTTTTACTTCTTTTTGCTTTTGTCATAGACGCGTCAATAGGTGCCTTGAAGAAAAACAGACATGACTTTAGCACGCATTCCCGCTCTTTTATTCATTTTAAGTTGTTTTGCAGCCAATGCTGTGCATGCTTTATATTTCTACTTGGAGGGAAATGAGAAGAAATGCTTCATCGAAGATTTACCCAAAGAGACCATGGTTATTGGTATGCACAAGTTTACTCGTTACCATGACAACGTCTAAATATCACTATTGTGCGTTATAGGTGTGTTTAGATCCGAACAGTTATCAGAGAATGGCCAAACTTGGCAAGAGAATAAGG
>VCJE01001006.1:24897-37513 GCA_024140265.1 Backusella liffmaniae | reverse complement strand
TGAAAGTGCTGTCTATGCTAGTTCAAGTGATAATTGACTTTGCTACTTTATTTTTTTCAATTTAAATCCCGAAATTAAATAAGTGCGACTGACTTGAAGTTGCGATCACTAAGCCTCTGTATTATATATATCTTCAGTAGTCGTATTGTTATCGACACTAAAATCCAATTTCTTGACGCGACCATCCTCAAGGTTATATGCCCAGGCATGTATAGTTAAAGATTGGCCCCTCTTCCAGGCGTTCTGCACAATAGTAGAATGACAGATGTTCTTTGCAGAGTTGATGGCATTCAGCTCGATTAATCTATAAAGGCGTGCAGTATCATCCTCAATAGCTTCCAACTCATCCTGGTGAAGTCTATACACATCCTTAATGTTTCTGAGCCAATTATCAATGAGACCATATTGTTTTCTTCCAAAGCTTGCCTCTACACCTCCACAATTATAATGTCCTAAATATAGATATTGTGAGACGTATGACGATTATTTTTTTTAGAATAAAAAGGATTGACACGTACCACAAACAATAATGTGCTCTACTTTTAATACTTCTACTGCGTATTGAATAACTGACAGACAGTTTAAATCAGAGTGATTTACAACATTTGCGATATTTCTGTGTACAAAGACTTCACCTGGTCCAAGCTGTACCACATGGTTTGCTGGTACACGGGAATCAGAACAGCCTGTCATTGAGCCATGTATCAGGGTTAGTGGATATACTTGTAATATACCTTATTCATTTACCTATCCACAGGATCTTTGGTTCTTGTTTGTGGGCGATATTACTAAAGAAATCTGGGTCCTCTTTCATAACCGCTGCTGCCCATTTACGGTTGTTTTCCAATAATCCTTCTAAAGCATGATCAGATGGATCAAATTTATACATGGCCGAATTGGTATTGCTAGTATCACATTCGCAGTTTTCATCGTCAGCGTTAAGAACAAGTGGTGTTAGACTATAAAAACTCATTGTCTATGTAAATACAAGAATATTCGATGAAAAAAAAAAAGAAAAGGGAAAAAAAGTATCAGATATTTAATTTTATGTCCTCCCCCAATGCAAAGTGAAACAAAGCCATACTTATAAACCCAGCGTGTTTGAAATATATATAAAATACGAATGAGTTGTTCATTTTAAAGTATTGAACATCATTCTATACAAGGTATTACTCTTTTCTTATAATAATAATACTATAGTTCAAGGCTGTCAATTTTATGGATGATGATTGATCCATTTTACCACATAGTTTTTCATGCTGAGTCAAACAAATACTACAAAGTAATTGACCAATGGTTGAGAGAAATATTTCAATGCCAGTTCTTAGGCCATCTCCCAGCGTTATCAATACAAATGATGGCATTTAGAATGTAGTATAAACGATTCATTAATACAACTTTGGAGCTGCTTTATAGTCAATTGCTTTGACATCAAATCAGCAGCTTTTTTTCTTCTTATTTTTCTTTTCTTTTGATAAACAACAAATATGAAGAGCGCAGGACGATCAAACCCAACTTTAGCGGATCTAGTCAACGAAGTAAAGGGTATGTCCGTGTTTTTCTGTTTATTTTTTTAACTGTTTATATACACCATATTTTACTAAGAGGCCTTTATACTTATAGCCACTACAGCAATAAAGTTGTCGCCTGTTGATACAATAAGCTTATCAAAAGGCGACGCTCGCACAATATTTCAAGTTGGACAACAGTACTACGATATGGGTGCATATGAAAAGGCTGTGAAATGGTATAAAAAAGCTGCCAGTTATAGTTACCCTCAAGCACAAATCAAACTTGGTGAATTGTACTTTCATGGACATGGCGTTCCAGTTGACTTTGTCGAGGCTCATCGTTGGTACGTTGAGCAATATAACGATCCAATATCGCAATACCATTTGGCAATGTTGTTTTCAACAGTTGAAAATCCAATATATATTTCTAAAGCGAGAAGGTGGTTTATGTATTCAGCAGAGGATGGAAACGTCGTGGCCCAGTACAAAGCTGGTCTGCTGACCTTGCGCGAAAGAATTCCTCCAAACTGTAAACGCAAAGCTTTAAGGTATTTTTCAATGGCTGCAACTGCTGGTCATGCGGAAGCAGCAAAAGAATTTGACAAACTGTCGAAGCAGCTTGGTTGTACGTTTTACAGTTTATTTTTATGTATACATAGCATGATATTTACGTTTTTCTTTTCTTATATAGCCTCCTCTTGTGCAAGTACAACAATACGTCAACAAGTCAAGATTCCCAACACATTGTTGAGTGTAGAATTTTTAAAGGATTTATAAAACAAAGCGCGGGCATCGCGCCCGCAGAACGAGCATACAACACCTGCTGATCGAGCAGTCAGACCTCGTATAATAATTCAGCCGACAAAAGAAGCGCAAAAATCGAATGTTTATCAAGGAGAAATAGGAAATTCTGATAATCATTTAGTGGATTTCACTGATAATGAAAGGAATGAATACCTAATATTGAAGAGGGAGAACGTAGCAAATGAAAAGATAATCAAGTATCTGAAGGCAGAGAATGAAAATTTAAGGCGTACATCCACTCATCTTCTGCAAATTCAAAAGAAGAATAAACCACTTCAACAGAGAATTCGACAAATGGAAGAATTATTTTATGAAATAGCAGCCAATTCAAATCACTATGAAAGTGGATTAAATAAAAAGGTACATATTGAGTAATACATTTAGTATCCATGAACAAATTGATGCATATACTCTAATCAAAATAACAACTGGAAAACATATTTGTTGCGACTAATGGTATTAATTCGCTATTTGACCCTCAGAAAGATATTTATTTGATATCAATAAAAAAAACATGGAGAAAACCTATATTTTTTAAAAGAGTCCGACATGAAAACAATACGTCCCATTTAAGTGTGCAATTTTTTAAACTGATCTGTATCAACATGATTCTGGAAAAGAAACACCTCACTCTACTTTTTTGATTAGCTTAAAGTTTTTATTGCCCAATGAGTGTACTTTCAAGAAAGTACTGATCGGTTATTTTGATCCCCCTACTCTTCAGCGGATAAACAATGGACGAAAAGCCAAGAGATGTGACTTGAAGTATTTTTCTATGTCATGATGAATTGTTGACATTGTTAAGGTGGCGTGACCCTTGGGCCATCGCATTCGAATAACTGACATGTTCTTAAAATGGCTAATCGAAATACTTTTTTATATACCAATGTAGTAAAGTGTACTGTTTACTTCCTTCTAATTTCTCATTATGGTACAATAAAATAGAGAACTTTTTTGTTTAAAAAACTCTGTTCCATGCTTAATTGACCAAAGATGATTTACATACATTAGACGGCGTCGATTATAGAATAGATTACTCATAAAGTAATATTCCAAAAGTAGGAATACTTTACTTCTTCTTTTTTGTTTTAGTAAATTATGACTCTTGTTTATCAGCATTAGCCCACCTGCCACATCGGAGTGCCGTTTTTTAAAACAAAAAGCTAATCCACTTAAATGTAAAATCAATCATAACAATGATACATTATTTGCAAAGCCTCTTTATTATTTTTATTTTATTCAATTGTATTCGTTCGAATGCACATTTTGTTTACGTTATTCGTTTTCTATGTGTTTTGTTCACCTATACTACTATAAAAAGAGTAACCCGACTGATTGTCAATTCACTTTTCACTGGCTATTTTTAAACCTGCACTAAATTCATTTCGTTCTCTCTTAAAATAAAATATATAATGTATATAAGAAAATATAGGGGTTACTCTCCTAAAAGTATAAGATCTATAACCTTTGTGAGTAAAGTTGAGTACATTGTATCACAAAACCATTATATAAGATTTCCTTTTTCTGTCAATCTTTAAAAACTTCTTTGAGCTAATGGTTTTACTTTTATATGGTTTCTTGGTTTCGATTCAGTGAAAAGGTCAGTCAAGTATATTTAAAACTTTAGGCAGCCCATTGGCTATTAATATTAACTAAATTTAATATAAATCCGAGGAAAACGATGGTTTGTATAAATGAAAATATCTTGTTAAAAGTTTAATATTATAAAATTGAAAAAGGAAACAATGACGTTAAGTAACACATATGCCTGTTTTTTTTGTGTGTAGAATTCAAGGAGATATAAATATTTTTGAGTAGAAACTTCTCAAAGAAAAACAAAAACTCACTTTAGCAAATATGTCAATTGAAGAAGGTGTAAAAAGCATGTTAATTTGATTTAACCTTTTTTCGGTTTTCTGCTTTTGTTTTATGACAAAAACATATCAACAACCAATGAATTTAGTTTAATTATCTGTTACAAAAGAGGGTCTAACGTACTTTTTATGGTACAACATGTGACGTATTTGCAATGTGCACCAACATTTTTTCTCTTTCTCTTGTTCTTTTTCGTTTTTTGTATTGACGTAATGCTGTTACTTTTTTTTAATATAAATCTAAAGGAAGAATTAAACTTTTTTCCTTTTTTTTTTCTCTCTCTCTTTCGCTTTTTTTTTATACATATTTTTTAGCTTTTACTTTTAGATAAATTATATAACAATATAGAAGTCGTTAATGAAGCGATCTCAAAGCAACCCACCAACGCTTTCCAAACGTAGATCAATTCGCGGCTGGTTAAAGCGAGTAACTATACCCAACAGTAACCAACGAAAGGTTGCACCTGACAATGGACAGAAAGGTAAAAAGAGAAAAAAAACAGGGCGATCAGCCGATCCGTATATTAACATTAAGCTTTTTATCATCTCAAATCATATAATGAAAAAGATGGTGTTTTTGGTGTTCCATTAGAGATATCTTTAAAGTATGCAAAAACTTCTGTAGGCTATGTCGATGAAGATAACGTGAAGCATTCGAAAGCATGCACGATTCCAATTTTGGTCGGAAAGTGCGGTTCTTATCTCAAGCGTAATGGTAAGCATCATAAACTTACTATACAATGAATCAAGCCACTTAATTAAACAATGCGTATACACCAATACATACACATATAGCACTTGAAACAGAAGGCATTTTTCGTATAACTGGCAGCATTAAACGTGTCAATGCCCTTGAATTTTTGTTTGATCAAAGCTCGAACAATTACGGATTAGGTCTAAACTGGGAAGGTTACACAGTGCATGATGCTGCTAGCCTTTTAAGGCGGTACCTTACTAGGCTGCCAGAGCCAGTCATACCACATGATAGATACCATGCCTTTAGAGATATAATGAGTAAGTTTGTTTTTTTTAAAAAAATAAACATATGGGATTTGGTTATGTTTGTTTATTTACAAATAGAAAAAAAATGATTTGATTCTAATCACTTACAATAGCAAATAACGCATATAACAGCAATGAGCAGCGTGTTGAAACATTTCAAAATCTCATTCATGCTCTTCCTGCGCCTCATCAGCATTTGTTACTTTATATTCTAGACACATTGAGTCTATTTGCAGCCTATTCCCCTGAGAACAAGATGGGCATAGCCAATTTGGCTGCAGTTTTTTCACCTGGAATTTTGAGGCATCCTGATCACAACAGTCCCTATCAGTACAAAATCTCCCAGCGTGTTATTGAGTTCCTTATCGAATTCCAGTCACTCTTCACCATGGAACTGATGGTGTCTGTTAAAAAGAATTCCCAAAAAGCAGCCATGATCAACAAGGCAGGCTCACCCGCATCATCATCCTCTACCCCTTCATCTGCTTCCTCAGAGATACCTCCCGTTCCTCTGTTGCTTCCTTCAAGTTATAATAAGAAAACCTCGTCTCCTCCTTTGCCAGAGCACTATACCCAAAAAGTACAATTACATGTCGCTAACCCTAACCAAGGCGAAAGTGCAGCTTCTTTGGCAGTCAGCCCTGTAAATTCAGAAATGATGACCTCTCCACTTGAGATCTCCAGTGAGGCAAATGCCCGATCGATTGTCACAGATCAAATACAATCACCTACAGTTGTGAGTAACGAGCCTTCGAATGATACCAGAAAGCAGCTTCAGGAAAAAGCAATCAAGATCACATTATTTGTGCTACAATTCTTATATCGCAGATTGATCGATCTAAAGCACTTTTTAAAGCCTTGGGTTGGTAAGTGTTTTTTCTTTTTCTCGGAGAAACGAGTAAAAAAAAGTATTAGTGTAGGACGTTGAATTTAATATTAAACCCTTTGTTTTGTTTATATATAGCCAAGCCTACTGCTATACTCTTATGCTTCTCTGTTGTGATTGCAACTATGCTAACCATTGTTTACGAGTTTTACTTGGCCTATAGACTCGATAATCTCGAACCTGTTATATTTTTCCTTAGCTTTGTATCTTACTGGTTCATGTTGTTCTACGGCTCTGGTGCACTCTCAGGCACTACATCACAGCCACTCTCTGAACCCAACACACTTGCTATATCGGATGATGAAGACTATGAAAACATCAGTCAACCTGAGGAAACTGAAGTGTTTACCCAAGCCACAGCAGAAGAGGATAAGGAAATGGAGGAGGCCATGCTGCAGGACGAAACAATTATGTCCGAGTGGCGTGATTTACTTACACGTGCCTGGAAGATAACTGGCGAGCGTGATGATGATGCTACCACCATTACTAGTCACAGTGGCATTATTTCCCATAGTGATGATGCCTGTTCTACAATGAGCAAAGCCAGTCGATTCAATGAAGAAGAGGATATCTTTTCGTCTTCTGGTAGTAGTGATGATGATGATGATGAATTTGGCTTTGATCCAGAGTCAATTGATCACTACTTGAAGGAAGATCAAATTAAAACAGATGCTATGCTTGCTCAGAAAATCCAGTCAGACGAGCAAAAGGAGATTGATAGAAACAATCCATTTTTGAATGAGAAAAAGGGACAGCCATCACAGCCATCTTCACCCACAAGTGATCAAGAGAAAGAAGTTTGGAAGCTTAGAGTTTACTCTCGTTAAAAGTCACATTCGTTTTTTTTTCTTATGATTATGATATCCCTTTACATATGTATATTTTTCCCTCCCCCTCTTTCTTCAATTGTTATTTTCCTCTTATTTAAACACTTTAAACAAATCATATTACATTCATCGCATTTTTTTTTTATGCTATTAAAAAATAAAGAAAAAATTTTCATGCCTCTTTTTTTTTTTAAAAAAAACAAGAATTCCAGCTCTCCTTATATCATTTAACAATGGCTACAGCAATTAAATCAAACTCATTGATTATTAAAGATGAAACCCCTTTTAATAATGAAAATATGTGTTATTTAATTGTATTGAGAAAGAGAGATGCTCTTGACAACTTTTTATTTTAATTGCTAAAAAGAAAACATATGTATTGTTAAGTAAAAATGTCTTGGTTCAATAAAGTGGTGGCACACCTTAAATAACGTATATCCAAATTAAGTAGAAAATAACCATCCTCAATTATTTGTATTCATGTTTCGTAAAGTAAGAAATCAAGGGAAAAAAGGCTAAAGAAAAAGAGTGAACAAGAAAAAACAAGACAGACAAATAGTAAAAAAGAAAAACAATAGGAGCTGACAATGCAAGGAGTTGTTATTTTTTTTTTGATCCTCCTTTAACGATTTACTAAAGCGCTTAAAAAGAAATTTTGTCTCTTAGTAAATAAAGAAAGTTTCTTCAACCAATGTATGATACAGAATAGCATAATTTAATATAGTAAAAATATCAAAACAATGCAGAAAGCTAAATTAAAATATAGCACACTAAATGGAACATGACAGGAAAATGTATCTAAACAAAAGTTATTAATTATAAAGCAGTAGAAACGTTATATCATTTTTCATAAGTAATTTATTTCATTTTATTAAGTTGACATACCAAGCAATATTGATCTATTAAAAAAAAAAAAAAGATATAAAAGATGCACTTTTTATTTTATTTTATATAAGATAAGATAGTAATCTATTCTATCATCAATAAAACATAATGAGATCTTATAAACTTCTATTGCTTATTCTTTTCATATCTATATTGACTCATCATCTCGTTCTAGGAGGAGGTAATCAATAAAAAGAGATAAAGCAAAATAAAAAATATTCGATTAAACTCAACCTTTTTTTTTTTCTTACCCAGATAATGAAGATGAAGATGAGCCAGACGAGGACGAAAATGGCGATGAACATAGAGAACATGATGTTCAAAAAGCACCACCACCAAAACCAGAGCCAAAGCATGAGCAGGCGCCCAAACCAGAACCCAAACTAGAACCCAAACCTGAGCCAAAACCTGAGCCAAAACCAGAACCCAAACCAGCTCCAAAGCCAGTGCCTGAGCCTGAGCCAATACCAGCAGCAGAACACAATGCGTATGAAGAAAACACCCCAGTGTATAAACCACCTCCAGTCCCAGAATCCATTCCCGAGCAAGCACCAATGCCAGCACCGATGCCAGCTCCAGCACCGATGCCACCCCAAAATCTTCCCCCAATGACAGGTTCCGATGCCGTCTCAGAATCAGAGCCCATGCCAGAGACCTCGTCCTATTACAATCCTTACGAGTCGATCCCGGCATACCCTTCTCCTTCAGGAACCTATAGCAGTGCAGGATATCCTGCCGGCCCTACTGTTTTAGTAAGCAGTCGAATACCAGGTGCATCCACCGCCATTGCATCCCAGTCATCCTTTCCTCCTGTCATCTCGCCATATATTGAACCCATCACCATCAGTGCTTCCAATCGTGTCCAAACCTCCGTTCCTTTAGTGATGCTAGTTTTCTTGATTGCTTTTGCCACCTATTTTTAAAATATAACGCAATTTGTAGTTTGATAATATTAAAGTAGTATATATTTATCTTATTAGTTCGCTTTTTAATTTTATAATAAGAGAGGGAAAGCATAGTAAATCAGGGGGTATATGGAGATGGACAAAAGAGGACTCTCTTTTACATAAATTTTTATTGTTTTTTTTTTATTTTTAAAAAAGACATATGATTGCATATTTTTTTTTTACATGTTTCTAGCTTTCCCTTTTATAAGTTGCTTGTTTGTTTTTGTTTGTTGCTTTTGGAGATTGAAAAAAAAAAGTTTTTATGCTGACCGTGAATAGCTGTAACAATAATGATAGAATATCATATGCACAAGTGTTAAAATATTTCAAGGAGAAAGAGAGGGGGAGGTGTACCTGCGTTTTGATGTCTCTTATTTGTTTTTCTTTCTTTCTTTTATTTTGTGGTTGGCTGTTGTTAATTTTTTTTTTTACTCCTCTCTTTTTGATATTCGCTTTTAACTCAACTTCTTGTACTTCTTGTTCTCTCTTTCCTTTCTTTCTGACTCTTAGAATTTACTCATACTACTAATATAATAATATAAACATAATTTATTATCACCATTCTTTTTTTTTTCACTTCTTTTACTTTAGAAAAAAATATTAATTGCTATATATAAAATGAAATTTCTCTCGATAACATCTATGGTCTGTGCCGTTGTGGTTGGTGTTTCCGCTCAAATCACTGCTCCTACAAGAAATTATAACGTTACAAGTCCTGTGAGCAATGGTCCTTATGTTGTGGGACAAATTCTGCCATGCACTTATCGCTTGTTTTCAGATGTTGATAGTTCAGGTACAGAAAAATGAAAGCAAGAAAAAGAATGAAATGAAAGATCTGAGACTAACATTTTTGTTTTTTAATTATTATCATTATTTGTTTATTTGTTTAGCTCTTAACCTTCAAATCGATTTAGAATCTGCAGCAGTCGGAGTCAATACCACCACTGTTCCCATCGCCATCACAGCAGATGTCTCCAAGACGGATGCATTCGTTAAGCGTGAAGGAAATCTCACTTATTATGAGCACTCTATCAATTTCAATATCCCTCAAACCGTTAAACCAGGACAATACCGTGTAATCTTCTTTGACAAGTCAACAAATACAAAACTTCCTATTCCTATTGAGATTCGTCCAGCTGCTGCCACTACATCCACCGGATTCAAAACCCAAAGCACAGGTGTCCCTGGACACTCCCAATCTTCTGGCTCCATTTTCGCCCAGGGTGCTTCATCTATTAATACTCCTACAAAGACTCTCATTTCATTGGCCGTTGTAGCTGGAATCGCTTTCTTGTTGTAATTTTTTTAAAAAAAAAACGAACCCACTCTATTACCTTTTCATACGTTATTACGTTTGAGATGTATTCTTTTTTATTTTTTTTTAATCCGTCTTTTTCCCCCCTTCTCTCTATTATAGGCAGATCGATAAAAAAAGAAACTTGGTAGTGGAAAAAATAAAAATAAAAATATAGGAGGATAACAGAATACCTTTATAATCTATTTTAATCTTGAATAAAGTCAATAAGCAAATTGCATTTTAAAACATAGATTTTTTTTTACACGAATAAAAGAGTAATGAAGTGTTTACTGCTCTTTGAACTCATATATGGAAATGAAGCTTATATCATCATTGCTTTTTTTACGTCAGATATACAATCCTTGCTCAAAAGAAAACAAATACGGTTCGGAATATCAATGTACCCCCTCTTTTACTGGGATGTATAATATCCATGTACATATAAAGAAGACAACACTGATATCGTTGGGTATGCATGTTGTTTAACTTTTACGTCTTGTTTTCCAACTTTTTTTCCCTCTTCTCACCCCCTTGCATCATGTTCTTAAATCGTCATTTTAAATCATTAAATATCAATTACTATGATGGACAGCATCATAAAGCGCAACTGATGAATAAACGAAAAAGGGGAGGGGGGGGGGGTGAGAACAAGTAGAAAGAAAATCAACAAGTTTATTCAACGTACTATTGTATAGACCAAATGTTGAATTGTTTTTTTTTTATATCCAAGATAAAATGGCAAGCAAAATGTTCTTTGGGTATAGGAAAGAAAAAAGGACTATAACAAATTCAATTATTTACCAAGGTAGTATTCTTTCAAAAACTGCAAATAGCGCGTGTAAATAAAATCATTTAAAAGAACAACATACTTGACGAACGACAGCAACCTTAATTTGCTTGAACAAGCCATTATATTTACTCGTGCGTGTTCGTTGGCATCAATCAAAAATAATACTAGCGTTAAAAAAGAGGGATATATTCAACTTGAATTAGGCATACATGAATACATTACATCTTGACATGTACTAGATATTATGTAAACTTGCGTGGGAAAATGATAAAATAAAAAATTAAGTACAAAGTCTTTCATCAATGAGAGCAGCGATAGCTTACAAAAGTTTACTATAAAATAACCACTATGATTACCCTCCTTAACATACCACCATATTGTTTTTAAACTTACAATGAGAACTATAAAAGAGCATGAAATATCAAATTAAAAATGCTCAAATAAATTGTAATATCAGAGCAATCCACGAGCTTAGAAATACAAAGCTAAAATACAATATTTGATGTTAATATCACCTCATAACTTGATAAGATATACTATATCAGCAAGTGAAAGTAAGACAACGTTTTTCGTCATTTTATTTCAATGAAGAGCAATGTCATTTGACCGTTTTGTCCTTGTGATAAATAGGTGTTTATATCTTACTCTCTCACTATTTTCGCCTCTTATCTTGTCTTTATATATATCTTTTTTGTTTTACGTCGACACGGCACTTTCTTCATTTGCAAGAAAGAAAATCAGGTTTGCGCAGTTGTACACAAATGATTTCAAACCAGATATATACATGGCCTAAAAAAAATACAGTCTTCTTGGTTTTTAAGATCCATAAAAGCCCAAAACTAACAGATAAAAGAGATGACATGAGCAAATAATAAAAAAAAAAAACGCAAAAATCTTAAGGCATATCAATTAATGAAGACTTTTAAAGCAAGAGAACGAACCACCCAGAACGGGAGTCGAACCCGCAATCTTCGGTTTAGGAGACCGATGCCTTATCCATTGGGCCACCTGGGTTTCTGAAAAATCTGCGAATTTTTTTTAGAATTCTCCAAATATGTCACGTGACCCTCTGCGCACGACACACCACCGATTGGATAGAAGTAAGGTTGTGCGATGCTTAATTTGGCAATCTTGATACTTTTGGCAGTTTCTGTGATGAAAAGGAACATTTTGACAAAGAGGAGGGCGATAGATGGGTTTATATATAGCAATGTATTCTCTTGTATTGGTCATTTATAAATAACAAATATAACTTGAATGCCAACAAGAAAGTAATATGGAGTCTGCATCAAGCAGCTCAGGTGCCAATGATGAAGTCTTTGAAACAAAGTAGTTGGTCATCAGCATGGAAATAAATGTAGCAAAAAAAAAAAACATGTACCAGTGCAGCACCTTACTCGTACATAATCTTGATTTCCGATCAACGCAGATATCAAAAGCCAATTCATTGACGCAGCACTATCCGAGAAACAGTCACACACGGATGATTCATTGCATTAAATGTGTGCGTGGCCTCCTCATAAAGCGTTTCTTTTATTACGTGTACACACAATATGAGTTTATTTCAACAAGCAGCAGGCAACTCGGAAAACACAAGTAAATACTTGGTTGAATTCAATGCAGGAAAGTGCATTGTTGAAGGCAATGTTGTCAAGCCAGACTTGAGAAAAGGGTAAGAAGAAATAGGGACTTGGTAACAGAAAAGTAAACCCACCGCCCCCTTTTTTTTGGGACAGAAAAATTTATATGAATCAAGAAGAAGATCAACTTTTACATTTATATTGGAAGGAACG